>JACSVZ010000009.1:620443-792492 GCA_014706295.1 Lycocorax pyrrhopterus obiensis
AGGGCAGGTTTAGGTTGGAGATCAGGGAAAGGTTCTTCCCCCAGAGGGTGCTGGGCACTGCCCAGGCTCCCCAGGGAATGGGCACAGCCCCAAGGCTGCCAGAGCCCAAGGTCAGTGCTGGGGGAATCCTTGGACTCGATCTTAGAGGTCTTTTCCAGCATTAATGATTCCATGACTCTACATTGCTGCAGCACATGAACTATGTAACCATGCAAAGCTGTGAGATCATTCCAAAAGCAGAGGGAAACAGAATAAAATCTAGTTGATTCTTTTAGGATATTCATTCGTTTTAATTTTCTTCTGAAGTGCTGTTACTCCTTGTAGCACAGGCTGACCACAATGGTGATGAATTTGTTTTCAGTCAATCTGAAGGGCCAGAAGTCAAGCGCCTTGTGCTGTATTTCAAGTCACCTTAGCAAAATTCAAACCAGCTCTTATCACAGTCTTGACGTGATTTTGCTTACGCTCTCCTAGTTCTGCTTTCAGGCTGTGTGTGTATTCCACAGGGTGTCTGCTCTGTAAGCACAGCTGTATGTGAAATTTAAATACCACTTCCAAATCCCTAGAACGCTTTTCTAGCCTTAGCTAAAATACCCATGCATTCAATTATCACTTATCTCTTAGGAGCAAAATTTATTTTCATCATTAACCGAGCACGTGTCCATCCATTTTTAAAGCTACAGCTCTTCCAAGGGAGAGAGCAGTAGCTGAAAGGGCTTTTATTTTCTTGTGGTGAAGGCATGCTCAAATAGACATAAAACGCCTGGCGTAGTGGAGAGCCAGGTGTCCAATTTTTCCTCTTAATGGCTGGAGGCAAAGAGCAAAAATAGCTTTGACCCACTTCTGCAGGAACCCATATGACCACTCCGTGTTAAGCTCACATAAGCACAGAACACGCTCCTGTTCTGTTAATTTATTCTCCGCAGAAAACAGCTGAACCAAAGGGATTTTCAACTCGCTTCACTTGCCATACAACACTCACCAGAGTTCACCCTGGTAAAAAAAATTACATTTATTTTAAAATATTATAATTTTCAGACAAGTAGCATAGCACAGTCTTACTGGAAGGAAGTGGAATTAAAAAAAAAAATTGAAATCAGGAATTTTTCAAGCAAGAAGCTTAGATAAAATCCTCACCATAGCAGCAGGGCCTGTCTCATTCCCACCAGGCTTACTCTGCTGCAAAAGCAACACTTACAGTGAATAATCATCAGCATACATATGGAATACTGATAAAGGCTTTGGAAAATACAGAAGCTCATCAGGATAACAGAGTTACGAGAATAAAGGCGAGTTATTTACATATATTGAGCTATCCCTTCACATCCAGCTTTGTCTTTATTCTTAAAGCAACCCATCTTCCAGCTGATTTCTCAGCATTGTAAGAGCAATACCCAACAGATACCTGCATACAAGCAGAGTCGCTCAAAAACTATTTCCAGATTCAAAAAGAGCAATGTATCTTTTTATAGCACAGGTGAATCCGACATATCAAGCATATTTTCAATTCTTCTCCTTCCAGTTACAGACACTGAGAAGAGTGCCCTCAAATAGAATGGTGTGGGTTGGAAGGGAACTTAAAGCCCATCCAGTCCCACCCCCTACCATGGGCAGGGACACCTTCCACTAGCCCAGGTTGCTCCAAGCCCCGTCCAACCTGGCCTTGGACACTTCCAGGGATGGGCTAGCCACAGCTTCTCTGGGCATCTGTGACAAATCTGTTCTTCTCCTGTCTTAGAAGCCTTAAGAGCCTCACCCTTTCTTTCCAGGTCAAACACCAGAGCTGGTTTCCCAGGCTGACCTGAGCTGACCAGAAGCCTCAGCAGTCACAGACACCCGATCCACAACAACGACCAAATCACCCTCCTTGGGTCCAGCTCTTCTTCTGTGACACAAGATGATCCCTCCCAGCCCAAACCAGTCTATGAATCTGTGATTGCACTACATAGGTACAAACACCGCTGTCCTGCAAGTGCACTGCCAAAAGTTAGACTTGCAAGGACAGCCCAGAGCAAGGGAAAGGACAACAACAGCAGAAGTCACTGTAAGCACTGTAACAACCTGCAAAGTTGTGGTGAACTGACAGAACAAGAGGACACGGTCTTAAGCTGCACCAAGGGAAATTAGGTTGGATGTTAGGAAAAAGTTTTTTACTGAAAGAGTGATAAAGTTCCAGAATTGTCTGCCTGGGGAGGCAGTGGAGTCACCATCCCTGGCTGTGTTTAAAAAAGGACTGGGTGTGGCACTCAGTGCCATGGTTTAGTTGAGGTGTTAGGGCAAGGGTTGGACTCAGTGATCTTGGAGGTCTCCTCCAACCTGGTGATTCTGTGAACTGGACTTCCACACCCGCTCCAGTTCTCTGTTCCAAGCAGGGATGTGTGTGATGGCATTAAACAAAAGGCTGACAGACATCAGCAGGACTAACAGCAGAGGAGAAGCACAAGATTTCCAAGCAGATCTCTTTTCCCCTTTCTGTTATCAAGGAACAAGTGCACAAAGCAGGTGATAATTATTTAAGAGTTAAGAAACCCCCACCCCTTCTTTGCCCAGTTAGGAGGTGAGGATTTTAAATAATCTGGAAGGGAAGAACCACAGAATTCATCTTTAATACCCTCACCAGATCCCTGCACAGAAGACTGACAAGCCAAGTGCCATGAGCAGATGGTTCAAGGTTTAGCAGGAACCACCGTCATATGCTAATTTGCTATTAATTACAGAAGCTGTCAGGATTACTGCAGTGCTGTGCACTAAGGAAGGGCGCCAGAAAACACAGCCATTAAGGAAGATTTTTGACTAATAAAGTTTTTGATAAAAATATAGCATTTTTAGTGACCAAAGGTTGAGGAACCTACAGTCATTGTGTTTGCTGCTATACACAGAGAATCTGACATTCCACGTGCAAGGCATCAGCACCAGTGCTAAACCCAGTCCTTACTGGTTTAGGGTAGAATCCCAGACTGGTTTGGGTTGGAAGGGACCTCAAAGATCATCTTATTCCATCCCCCATTGCCATGGGGGGACATTTACTGCATCCTGCTCCTAAATAATTGTTCCTTCTATCAGTCACTTTTTACCCGAGTTTTGAACTGCTGACTTGAAAGCTCAAGAGCATCACCAGGTTTTGAGCAAATGCTGTCACTCATCGCTTCTCTCACATACAAGCTGGTAAGAAAAATGCCAGCAGCTGAAAATAAAAGCTTACTTCTCGATTTCTTACGTCAGCATCCCATCAGTTGTGGGACAGAACACAAATGACTTTGTCCTGCTAAAGTTTGCCTAAAGGGAGGGACAAAGCAAACCAAATCTGCATCTTCCCAAAAAGTTTAATGGGTATGGAAATAGATGCTTTTTATTTCTATCAGCATTTTCCTGACCATCAAAGTATTGAAATACCAACACCTCTCTGCCTATCACCTTTCTACCCTTTCAAAGACAATTTCCGTATGGATTTTGTACAGAGCAGGTTGTCAATAACAGCATAATATAGATTTATATCCCTACCTATGTCAGTTCCTAGAGGTTTTCACTCAGGGGTGGTAGTCATTTGTCCTTCCAAGTCTTATCAGTCAGAGCTGCTCAAAGCCCAGGCAGACAGGGAAAAGAGATATCAAGAATGTATAGAAACAACTAAAAAACTTCAGGAATTTCCTTCCCCTCAACACACAAATCCTATTAGCAGCTAAGTAGCTGTCAGTGTGAATGACTAACAGCAAATATTTCATATATCATCTGGAAAGAGCCAAGCCCCTGAGATCTCATTATCAGAACCAAGTGCCCCAGATGACATGAATTATTTACTGCAAACCAGTGCTTTTGATTATGTATATGCATTATATGCTGAAGGTGCATCTGTGCCCCAGTTTTAAATGCACCACGTGGAGACAAAGCCAGAAACTGAGCTAAAATCTAACATTCATTCCAGAGAACAAGATGATGCTCTTGGCTGTTAAGTTTACCCACCACATGTGACAGTACACAGATGTTTGCAATACAACTCCAAGGTAAATGATAAGAGCCTGGAGAATACAGGCATTTTTCTTCCTTTTCTTTTTGACACCCTGACAGAAAAGGAAGTTCTTGGTCTTAATCACCTGTACTCAAAGCACAAGGCAATCCATTTCAGTTATCTGAGTGACAGCACACGGGGAGACACAGACACATCAGAACACACTCCTTCCCATCTCCCTCATCTGTTTTAGGCCTGTTTCTATCCTCTACAGTGCAATTTCAGGAGGAAATCTATTACTCAGCCCAGAAACCAACAGCTTGTGGATTGCAGCATCCTAACCCTGACCACAGGGTTTTTCCCATCTCTTCTCCTTCTTTGCCCCTCAGAAAGCAGCCCTAAGTGGGCTGCCTGACCACAGTTTCATCAAAACGGAGTGAAGCCTCACTTGCTTCTTTTTAAGGACCACACCATCACAGATTCATTTCATACTTCCATTTCATTAACGTCAAACTCAACAGGCGTTTTCACACTGATGCCTCTGACAGCCATGAAGGTGCCTGCAGAGCAAGAAGATGGTATCTTCCATTCTAGCATTAAATCCAGTCTTGTCTTTATATTGAATCATTATTTTCATGTAATAGAATTTAGAATATTTGTAACACTAGTCTGAAAAACAACTCAAGTATGTATGAATATAAGAGGCATTCCTGATGGAAAACAGTCAGCAATTATCACATCAGTATTGGGGTGCTCACTCCCAGCACTTCATTAGGCTGATTTAAGACAGCTTTCATAGATAAAACATAAACCCCTTGCTCCTATACAGGGAGCTCTTCTTCCTAGTGCTCCAAGTCCTTATTCCCCTTGTTTAATCAACAAGGCACTGACCTGAAGGCAGAAATCACCTACAGGTGTAGTATATACAAAGAGCAGCTCAGCTCCCAACACCTATTGTAAAGCACGACTCCACCCCATGAAGACTTAGATACATTCGGTGTGTGCATTTAAATTTGTTCCCACTGCTCTTTATAGCAAATACATGGATTTTTTAAAGGGAGAAAAGGGGAGTGGTCTTGCTGTGGTTTAACCCTGGTTAAGGAGGAACATCTGTTTACAGCATCCCTCCCTTATCAACTTGGAGATACTGACAACCAGAACACAGCACGGAGCAATTACCAAGCCAACAAGGCACAGAGCGCGTCCTCGAGGGATCTGTAAGCATCCTACATTGTTAATTTTAACCACCAAACCAGACATCTCAAAGGGGAACATTTAAAAGCAGTGGGATTTGATGTCCACAAGCCCTCTGAAAAGCTACCCACAGGCTGAGAGTATCAGCCAGGGAGAAATAGGATATAGCCAGGGAATAACACCTCCTGGCTGTGGTGAGGCCAGGGGAACAGCGTTAGCACCTGAAAGCAAACCAGCACTGACCCCTGCCAGATCACTTCCTAGGTTTTCAGGGTTAAGCTTTATTTTCCCCTAAACCACACAAATCTACGTTCACGTGCCAGAGAAATACAAAGAACGTGAGTTTGCAAACATAAGAAAATCAACATTTTGTATCTATCGGTGCAAAGGCAAAATAAGCCAAGGTCTCCGCTCTGCTACCAAATACATCTAAAACTGGTAATGCAACTTGAGACCAATGCTAGTGACCCAAATCCTTCCTCCTTTTGATTCTGCCTTCCAAATCTTCTCATTCCCAGCACTGACATCCTCCAGCCCCTCCCCAAAACACCAGCTTTCCTCCAACAGCACAGTGCCAAAGACCTTTCCCTTGAGATTTTCATATTACATCCTCTCTTGCAACAGTCCCCAGTTGTCCTCCCCAAGCTTCCTCCCCAAACCAAAGGAGAAAGGACCCTGCACATCCGATGAACAATCCTTGCATACAGCAGGCTTTGGAATCCCCGGATTTGGAAGGTTCATTGGCACAACTGTTCCCATGTCACGCACTGCCTGTCCCTCTCCCTGCTCCTCAGGCAGGAGAAGGGAACTATTGAGCTCAGCTCCTGCATCTGTACAGAGCTGCATCTTTACAGTTCACTGCTGGCCTTGTCTGAATCAAAGAGTGGGCTTTTAAAATTCAAGTGACCATTTCAATGCGCTCCTCGGCATTATTTAGCAGCACTGAGAAATACAATTTGCTACCAAGCCCAGTCGGCCTCAGATTAATGGCCAACACACCCCACATTTCTAATTTATCACTGCAAATTTACCAGTAAATTCAGTAAGTACTATAAGCACTGAAGTGCAATAGATAAATTACTGGTCTTAGCATATTTTAACCTGGAGCAAACACAAAATATAAAAGCTGATGTTATTTTGATCATAGATTTCAGCTGTGGGTTTTGATGTAAAGAGGCAAGTTGGACACTAATTTATACCCCTCGAGCTGAACTGGGAGCAGGAGCTCCGAAATAGGTATGGTCACCAAAGGTGCCGCAAAATGTCAGTTATTAGAATTATCCAAAATCCAAGGTCTCCCTTTGCCATAGACAGGATCTACTCTTTTCCTAGCAGCAGTAAACCCACCTTCCTACACGTAAGACCTGAACTGACAAAACACAGAAAAAGCTGCTCTAATCAAATAAAACAATGTTAGCTTGCACTCAGAATTTCTATGCCATGCCTTCCACACTAACACTGACTATGGGGATTTAGGGAACTTCCATGGACCGAGCTCTATTCCCGTGTGCACAGGCTGATACAACACTAAAAGAAGAGAAACTTGGCACTGTGTTTTGTGAATTTAGTTCTGGTATTTCACAGAATCACAGAATATCTTAAGAGGGAAGGGACCCCAAGGGATCATCAATCCCAGCCCTTGGCCCTGCACAGACACCCCAACAATCCCACGCTGTGCATCCCTGAGAGTGTTGTTCAAACTCTCCTGGAGCTCTGGCAGCCTCGGGGCCGTGCCCATTCCCTGGGGAGCCTGGGCAGTGCCCAGCACCCTTCAGCCTTGTATTGTTCGGCTTCCTCAGTGCCAACTCACAAACCTTTAAGCAGGGAAGATTCTTGAGACATCCACAATCAAAATTCCACATACCCAGTCCTTAATCCCTTCTTTGACGTTCTTTCTCTGCTATCCCCCCTAGGTGTGAACCCTGGATATTTGAATATTCCTTTCACATTAACCCAGCCTAGAAGACATTCTCATGCTCAACTCCCAGTACGTTTATTTGCTCTAAAGATCTTTGGTACAGCATGCCCAGACACCCACAGCACACGTGCATTACCAGCACCCTGACACACACAAGTGCAGCATCCTAAAGTCAGAATTACCTCTTTTGTGATGATTACTCACACAAACTAATGACTCCAGATGCTATTTCCATATCAGCAAGCACTCCTTCCAGGGCACTGTTTTCCACATGGTCCTGCACAAACAAGCTTCTAGAAAGCTCACAGTTATTTTCACTGCTGTAAAACAGGACGAAAGGAGAAATACAGACCCATAACTGCTTGTATTAAGTTCATTTATTCCATAGACAGTGCATAATTGTCATAAAACAATTCACCATGAGTGGTAACTTTCCACAAAGCTACGACAGTCAATTTATGGCAAGTTCTACTTTTGCATATGAGGAAAAAAGAGTTAGTGCCAACATCTATAAAATTTGTGACAGTGCTAAGAAAAATGACATTTCCTTAGGCACTTTTCCTTTAAAAAAAAAAAAAAATCTCTGAACTCACACTCATACATATCTCACTAAGTAAAAACATGCTGGGAATGTTCAAACTGCTCTCGTGCTGCCTGAAATCTCTCAGCTCTGGGTTTCTGTTTTGGTTTTGTTTAACCTTGGCCTGTAAGCTCTAAGTGTCAGCCACACCTCCCATAACTCTTCACGTGGAAAGAGATTTAGAAGTTGGAACGGAGGGATCCGAGCTCTCTCTCCAAAGCAAGAGCTGAGCACGAGGCACAAGTCCCACAACAGGTACTTATTTAATACCATTACTCCTGACACCTCTGAGCAATTTTCTAATTAAAGTGAGTAGCTGAGAGATTCAGAGGCTTCAGTTTCATCCTGTGAAGTAGCAAGATAAGGTGAGTGTGGAATAATCTCAGGGTTTCCAACCCAAAGGCAGCAGTGCAGCACATGAAAGAGTTACTGTGCATCAAATTGTTGTACTGTCCTCTGAAGGCCCTGCCAAAATGATGCAACTTAAAATTCTTCACTTAGAGGACTGACTGCAAGTATTTCTTTAGATATAAAGCAGGTGGTAATGGCAACATGCAAACTTAATTTATAGGAGCATCCTCAAAACTGACTTTAAAAACTGCCCTGCTTCTCTTTAGGCAAAGGCAGCACTACGCTGCTGCAACTACCATCATCTGCTAGATTAATAATGTGTAGCTATCACAAAGAGGATTTAATTTGTAGGTTCTGAGCTTAACAGGAGGATTTTGTACTGCAAACAAGTCTCTGGGTCTTGTTCCACAAGATCAACCCTCACAAAACTCAGACATGCACCGTCAGAGCTGGGATTCAGCTAAACCGGCTTCCTTCCTTTATCTAATTTTAAAAAACAGGATGAAATGTTATAAACCAAAAGGCAAACTAGCAAACTGCTGTGAGAGAATCAATTCTCATCGTGACTCATACTGTTAGAAGAGCCCCAGAACACTCTTACAGAAAGAATACTAATTACTTGCATAAACCATGCAGAAAATGGAGAAAAAACCAGGAAAATCCCCGTGATACAGGAATACTTGTACAGCAGCTCTTTGAGTCTGAGTCATGTTATAAACAGGCTTTCTAAATTTCTTCTGCAAGTCCCACACGCAAAAAAAACTACAAGTTCTCCTTTTTCCTTCATATCACTTGGCTTTTATCCCATCTTCCAAGGACTAGAGAACCCAGTTTGGCTTCTGTATCTCATTACCTCCACCTACTGGCAAGACCTGCTCCTGGTGTACAAACCTCCTCCAGACCCATTTCATACTTCATCGTTTAAAAAAAAAAAGGTAATTTCAGAAATATTAATAATTAAATAAGTGAGAAAGAAGAACACAACAATTCAACTCCAAAACACCTGAAGGTACAGGCCAACTTATAGGCCTCACACCACTATTTTTCTATGTCTAGAATTCATTCCTCCCTACCAGTGTATGAAATTTATCTTTGGATTGAAAATCAACAGCAGGAGCCTCAGCCTAAGAGTCAATTTAAAATATGAATGTGGTTTCCCATTAAGCTTCACAGCCTTTATTGGTAACATACAGACATAAAATCAGAAAACCCTGGATTGGTTTGGGTTGGAAGGGACCTTAAAGCCCAACTCATTCCACTCCTTGCCATGAGCAGGGACACCTTCCACTAGCCCAGGGTGCTCCAAACCTCGTCCAGCCTGGCCTTGGACACTTCCAGGGGTGGGGCAGGAGAGTAACAGAAGCAACAACAGCTACTATCTAAAAAAACTCCTGGACTAGCACAAACATCCCAAGGCGATCACACTCAGCCTCTGTTCCTGCACACAGCCATAGCTCTTCTGCAAACCAGTTTTCTAAAACAAGTTAACAACAAAATAAATAACGCACTGCAAGTCAGGCACATCAAAATATATTTTTAATACTAAAGGCTGGTGTTCTCAAAAATTATGCTTCCCCCACGTGAATTCTTATTAGATAGGATCTTCAGATGTGCCTGCAAATTTTCCTTATATTCAGCTGCTCTTTGTAAAGTATTAGATTATTTTAAGACATCAAAACTATTTGTTCTAATGCAAAATAAAATGCATGCTTTCTGTTTTCCCAGATCTTTTTATGTTACTTATTGTACTGCTCCCCATCCCCAACTCTCAGAGTTGTCAGCAACCAGAAGAGGGCAACATTTTAAATAGTATGTACAACCACCACCAATTCAATCAGCTGCAGAGCACTGGGACATGCTTACTCTTACCAAAAATCACCAGGTTGTCTCAAAGCTCCTCTTACCATGTAACAAAAAAAATTTCCATTTCCTCTCTCTACACATCCAAGAGCTCTGAATGATTTGATCAGAAATTTTTTGTAAGCAGTGAATTAAGTGTTTTCCCATCAGCACTGCAGTATTATGATGCTTCCGTCCAAACACAACTGGTTCTGTAGATACGCTACTGTTAACTTGCATTATTTCATGCACTGAATTTTAAAATGAGACCTTTTCTGAAGCATTTCAGACTCTTTATTTACCACACTGAGTTCCTGAAATAGCCTCAGTTTGCACAGCTGCCCCAGAACAAGCTCATTTTTTCATGCAACATACATAACTTTCACAGTAAAGTCAAAATGACGATCCACTTAAGAGAAATGCAAAACCTTTTCATCTCATCATGATAAATAGCACAGATTCAGTTGTTCTTTGAAACTCAGCAAGCAAAACATGCTCTGATCCATCCAAGACAGCGCTGCTCACTGATCCACAAGCAGAGCCACAAAATTCTCTAAGAGACTGCTGCTATGGTGATGCTTCTTCAAGAGTGAGCAACATCCACAAAAACGCCGTGCAGAAACACAGCAAAAAACTCCTTTGGGTTTTAAATAGTAAATTTCAATTTGGGGAGCGAGAGAAAAATGTTACCATGGAAAAGTAGTTTCAAGAAAGAATTTGAATGCCCTCGATCAGAGGTACACCTGGGATTCACCCGAGAGGTTTGTTTTTCCTTACATGGATGCCGACAGGCTGCATTAGTTTAATCTTTACAAAGTGTACTGTTGTTAAATCTGATTTTTAGCTGTTCCTCACTGCCTGGCACTGTTTACACCTGAGAATGATCCTGCTCCTGTCAGTTTGTTCATACGGTGCTTGATCAAACCTGCTCTAACTTTACCTGGTGCAGGGTGCTGCTGGCTCTGAGGAACCACACGAGGAACCAGCATCTGAAGGCATCCAGGACCAATCCTTTGCCTGATAATAGAATATTTCCAACTTGGATTGATTTGGGTGTGAGGATGAAGTTGCTTGGCATTCCGTATCAGAAACCTTGAAGATTTTAGCCCAGTTTCCATGAGAACTAAGTACTTACTGTGTAAGTCAGGCTGATATATTTAAAACTCCCCATGGTTTTATAGATGGGTTGAGTTTTAAAATACAATAAAAATATTTAAGGTATAGCATAAAGAAATTTTTTTAAAAATCAAATTTCACTTCATAACTAAGCTTCATTCAATTAAAAAAAAAGTCAAGATTTTGTAACAGGAAAGTAAGCAAAAAAAAAAAAAAGGAGTACAAATTAAAGTCACAGAGGAAGTGGAAAGGCCACACTGATTTACTAACACTGGTTTAAATATTCAGTCCCAGGCTGATCTTTCCCCACTAATCTAGTAGGAAACTGAACCCAAACTGCCCTTTTGTACCAACTACTGAACACCAAGAGTTCAGGACAAGAAGTGTCACATTTTTTCCAGTACATCCAGATAAACTGGCACTTAGGGCTGACTAATTTAGGCAGCTTTTTTAGGGAATGAAAGATCATGAACCAAAAAGCTCACGAGCCAAGATCAAACAGCTCAGTTTTGTGTGTGTGATCCCCCTCAGATGTTTTCCCAGAACTGCACTTCCTGTGCAGAAGCTGCTTTAAGCAAAACATTCACACAGACTTAAAATTGAGAAGGTGGGACAAGTATTTATCAATAAAAAAAGCTTTTAATTTATCTTATTCTGAAAAGATTAAATAAGTAATTAGTTCTACAATCATATATTTAATGAAAACAGAGCACACACCATCCTGAGCCTCCTTCAGGCTTCTCCTGCACTCATCCCCATCAATAACCAAATAACCAGTTCTGGAAATACTGAGTCAGATATCAATATTGATAGAGGCTTTTTATTAGGTTGAAAATCGTTTTGTATTCTTACTCCTCTGCCAGGATTGCATGTTGGTTCTTATTTATCCATCTACTGAAGTACCAACATTGCCATTTCCCCCAAAAAGCACTCTTTTAACATGCTGTAAGCTCAGGATCATAATTCAGATTTTTGCTTCTTCCCATATACACGGCACATACCTTATTTATACTGTTTCCCTTCTGTATATGATACCCCCTCTTCCAACTAGAGAAAACTGACTACATTTAAAATAGAGCATTGTATTTCCCATTAAACTAAGACCTTCAAGGCCTAGAGCCAGTATTAAAGGTTTATGGGATTCCAACCCCCTGGATACTCATTAGCAAATGAGAGTCTTCAATACCAGGTTCCTGGAAGAAGATTTTAGCCTCGCTTGCCAGTAATCTTTGGAATTTCACTGCATTGACACCATAGCAAACTCTCACATCTACATCCTTCTGCTTCCAAAAGGCATCAGAATTATTGGTATCTGAGTTCCTCATGTACCAACCAATTCTGCTTTTATCAATATACCAATTATGAATGTTAACTAATTTGCCATATCCCTGTTTATAGAAGGTCGTAGCTGAGGATACTGGAATGGTAAAACGCCACAAAATCAACTGAATAAAATGACAGAATAAGCCCAACTGTTCCCTTTTTTAACAGGTTATTAGAACAGCTCCTGACAGAGGCACAGTGGTAAACACTGTTAAGGCAAAGCTACTCAAACTAACATCATTCTCCCTCATGTAAGAGATGATTGACGATGGGAATCAATATTTCACCTTCAGAGATCATGAACAACATCTACATCTTCTCCTCTGCACAGGTACAACCAGCTAACCAAGAATGATCTGCCCGCAGCACAGTATTTATCTTGCTACTCTGTTCTGCCAATAGACACTGCTCACATAAATTTTGTCTGGTTAAAGAAAAGTATCCATCAATCCATCCTTCACTTGCCAATCTCTTAAGAATATTATGAATATTGCTAATCACACTAGAAACAATCCCGCTCTGTCGCTAAGTGCAAAGTTTCATCTATAGTCACACAAACAACGAGAATTTATTTTTTTTGAGAGATTAGCACGCTTATTAAAAACACCTTGATGAACTGGAAGGTTCTTTCTCTGATTACAAAGCCCCTCCTCTTTCTTTAGCTCACTGCACAGCTCCCAGAATCTGAGGACGACTTTCAATTAATCACTGAAGTCCCTGCAAAACTGAAATGCTCCATTTATTCCGAATAGCCTGGGCCTTCAGAAATTTACCCAAATTTCTCTTTTCCATTGCCAGAGGCAGGATGCTTTTAGCAGCTTGACAATATTACTTTGGTACAGAAGACTTCATAAGAACCTCAATTCATTTGTAACTGCTACTTAGAGAATCTCAGACTGGTTTGGGTTGGAAGGGACCATAAGATCATCCGGTTCCACCTCCTTCCACTATCCCAGGTTGCTCCAAGCCCCATCCAGCCTGGCCTGGAACACTTCCAAGGATGGGGCAGCCACAATTTGAGACCTCATGTTAAGGCTGCCTCTGTAAGATCCTGGCTTGAAAAGGACTTATCACCTATATAATGAGAGAACAAATTTAAAACAAACCCACTCTAAAAAATTATTTCAGTTCCTAGCACCTAAAATTCTGAAAGTTAGAAAATTCCTTGCTATCCATTTTTCAAACCACTTGGTTGCACTTGGTCACCACCAGGATCTCCAGGATGCAAGATCCAAGCAGACACTGATGCTGCCAAGAGTTCAGTTGACAAGAAGCTGATGAGCATGAGAAAAATCCTACAAGCCCATAGCTCATATTTCTATAAAAGTTGACACTGGATCATATTAGTTGCAATTCCAAATGCAGTAAATACTACCAGCATGTATTTATATTTACCAAGAGCCCAATTTTTTTTCTTGTGTTATTAACGTTACACAACTAACATGTTGTTTTGACTGGTACCAAGCTCAGATGAGTTCATATTGGGCAGAAGTTAATTAGTGCTTAATTCCAAAAGCAGAAAATGGAACAGTTTGGGGGTGGGATTTATGTAGGGTGGTTTTTTGTTGCTGTTGCTGCTACTATATTGGGGGTTTTTAAGAGATTTCCACATTTTTGTCTTCACAAAGAGAGAGCTTGAAGCAAAGTCATGAATTCTGTGTATTATCAGCTCCCTCAGCAGACAAGGAGCACTGCTCATTATCACCACCTTTGCATTTACTTGTACCTGTTGCTCCTGGGATAACAACAATATGCCTGAGGCTTGCAACACATCTGAATTCCCAAAAAAGGGCATTTCTTAATCTGGATACTCCCTAAAGGAAAAAAAATTGAACTTAAGATCCTTAAAAGCACAGGCATCAATTTTTGTGTTATATATACGAAGTTTATTCATCATTAATGACAAGCTTTCTGTCACATCACATCTTCATTATTATCCCCTAATTTAACATTCAGACACATCTTCAGACATTAACTGAGTCTGAACTATTGCCACTATATTTTCAGATGTTCTCCATATAAAGTATTTCTGAAAAGAAGCTCAAACTAACAAACATCACTGCAGGATTGTCTCTGGATGGGGCACTCAGTGCTCTGGTCTGCTTGACAAGGTGGTGATTGGTCAAAGGCTGGACCTGATGATCTTGGAGGCCTTTTCCAACCTTAATGACCCCACGATGAGGAACAGTGAAACCACAGCATTCAGAATTCCGCCAGCCAAATGTTTCATTTTGCTATTTTTTAACTACCTGAAGACAAAATACAAGGATATTAAAGTAACTCAGAGTTGCTTACTGCACACAAGTTACAGCAGGCACTGGAACTCTTCACTGCAAATACTGAGACTCTGCTATAAGCAATTATTTAACAATTTTTATTTAACAATTATTTAACCTGCTAAACCCTCCTAAACCCCCACCTCCCCTAAAAAAAACTATCATTTCCCAGATTGTGATACACTCTATGTGTTCATTTTGGCTCCACCAGGGGAAGAAGCTGCTACCATTACAGCTGTGCCATGAATCCATACACGTAGATTCCAAGGATTTTCTGCAGAATGGGCGTCCTAAGCCTGGGGAAGGGAAGGCTCCAGGGAGAGCTCAGAGCCCTTCCAGGGCCTAAAGGGGCTCCAGGAGAGCTGGAGAGGGACTGGGGACAAGGGCCTGGAGTGACAGAACAAGGGGGAATGGCTTCCCACTGCCAGAGGGCAGGGATGGATGGGATATTGGGAAGGAATTGTTCCCTGGGAGGGTGGGGAGGCCCTGGCACAGGGTGCCCAGAGAAGCTGTGGCTGCCCCTGGATCCCTGGAAGTGCCCAAGGCCAGGTTGGATGGAGCTTGGAGCAGCCTGGGACAGTGGAAGGTGTCCCTGCTCATGGCTGGATGATGTTTGAAGGCCCCTTCTATCCCAAACCAATCTAGGAGTGTGCAATGATTCCACAAATACCTTTACCCGAGCCACTCCAGCAACACTCAACTGACATTTCCAAACCTTGGCCTGATGAGAAACAACCAATTTTCAATCTTCTCCAAAACAGACTATGGTTAAGCACTGGAAAACTGACTTCATCAGCTACAGAATTAAGGCTAGCAAGATTTTGGGTAGTCTAAAATTGCAAATATCACGGTCACGTGGAATGCCAAAAATTCACATTCCCCACAACTAAAACTTGATTGCATCTTGTGGCTACAGTATACACAAGACACCTCTAAGTAAGGTCCAAAAAAAAGTAAACAGCTTTGAGAAGTGGGGGTTTTACTATGTAAACTTCCTATTTTTCTCATTCAGCAAAAAACCAAAAAATTCTATGAATAAGCAGTTCTTTTCAAACATTTCAGAAACAGTGTACCTTTTCCTTTTACCAAACATTATCACAAAATATGCCTTCAGGGGGCTTCTATAGAAGTTTTCAGTGTGAGGAGGAAAAAAATCAAATGTCAGTGAAGTTTCCTTTGCCAGAGGGTAAGGAAAGGCAAGGGAAGCACATCAACGAGGAGGATTACAGGCCCCGCAGACTGACAGGAGTTCGGGTCTCCATGACTTTCCCAAATTGAAAGCATCATGTTCTGAAGCCTGTTACATTCAGCACCCATTTTGTTGCATCTACTTGCACTGTATTTTCTGTATACACAAGTCATGCTGAGCTGCTATTCAGGTTTTTGCTAAAGCTTCACAGTATCTTCTTTGCAATAAGAATCCTAACAGCAGCAGGCAGGGAAGCTCTGCCTGACCAGTGCATTCATTCCAGGCACCAGCAGAAGCAGCATCCTGGGCAAGTCATTCAGTTTCAGATCCCTAAATAATTACCTATTGGTGCAGAGCTCACAAACACGAGAAGAAAATACTAAGTAAGTCGGCAGCAGGAGATTTGGTGTCTCAATAGGAAGATAAGGAATCCATCTGACTTATCTCCATCATGCTCTCACCGAAGCAGCCTCACAGAAATAGAGCAGGTCATGAATTTTCTGTAAGGAGAATTGTAGAAGCCCATCAAATATTAAAAAGCACTGCAGATGTCTGCAGTCCTTTCTAAAAGCTTTTTTCAGATGAGCAAGGAGGACACATTAATTAATTAAATTAACTGTTTCCAAACATTCCACTTCTACAGATCACTACCTTTCTTCAGATGTTTTTAATAGAAAATTAGTCTCTTCCTCCAGGGTTTTCATTCCAGAGCTTCTCTCTTACTGTAACAATGTTTGTTTATCCAGGCTTTCAGAAGACCTCACAGAACCTTACTGCTTTCTGCACAACCTAAAGCAATAGTCACATCTCAGTGATTTTCAGAAAGCCTCTACCATCAGCCACATCTCCAGGTTATCACTTATACAAGCAAAAACCTTAAGTACAAATATGAAATTAATTACCTGCACTGCAAAAAGAGCCTCTTGAAAATTATCAGGAATGCATATGAATCACTCCAGCTTATTGAATTACTGCATCTACCCCACAATACACTAATGGGGTTTCTTACATTAAATTTCTCTCCACCAAACACATCTCCCTGTCACATGACACGAGCTGAATACCTACAGAGAGGACTGAATTTTCATCAGATCCAGCTGCAAAGGTAGCTGCCTGAATAATTCTGACAAGATCAACTTGTTTGTGTTCCAACCAATCCTTCATTAGTGCATTACTCAAAAATCAGTCATAAGATGCCTGCTTCTAAATAGGAAACCTGCTGAAAGACATTATTCCAGAACAGAAACTGGACTGAAAGCTGAAAAACATCATACCTATATTTGAAATGCCATCTTCTTCCAGTTCCTTTGCAGCAAATAACATCCTTTCCAAAAAAGCAAGGTGCAGAAATCAGCTTGTGCACTGTTCATATGCACCTGTGCTGAATTCAAACACATCATCAAGGCTTCGGTCAGGGACGAACGGAGCTCTTTGAGGTGCCAACTTCAGCCACCCAGAGCTACGCAGCTCCTTTTACATTATCCCAGGCAATAATTTCCTCCTCTTACATAAGAGGCAGAACTCCCAGGTGCCCCCATTTCCAGCACGGTGCTGGCAGCGCAGGAAGAGGCTGCAGTTGCCCCGTGCCCACTCTCTCCCATGCACTGACCCAAGAGGCAGCGGATCAGCACTTTGGGATCACTGCTCCTCAGGGGTTCTAAAAATAGAACACCAGCTGCTATCAGAGTCCATGTGCTGATATCCAGCACCACTGACCAAGTGCCACATCTAAGACCTCCTATTTCCTTAATGCCACAGACAGACAGATTTATATTGCACTCTGTATCTGACAGTGAAAGGCTGCCCGATATCAATTTAGTTCTTAGCCTGATAACCAAAGTAAAAAAAACCAAACCAACCTTTTTTTAGCATAACCTTGTGTGCCAGCTGTGGTTACTTCAGGCTTCAGAAGCAAGGAGGCCGTTTAAGGCTCTGAGAAGCAGCTACAAAGTGGAGACCCCAGTCAGATTTTCCCAGCATCAGTGTAAAAGGCCATTCTCAGTGCACAGACCTCACGCGTCACTGGCATTGACAATTGGCACTGACACTCTTGGATCCAACAACATGAATTTATTATGAATTGAATCAGCTTTCAATTAATCAGATTAGCACCCCAGCTGTGAACACATACTCTTCAGAACCTTATTCTTGGACTGTGACCTCCTGTTATCTCACACTATCATAGAAATTTAATCTGTCAAACAATCCAGTACAAAGTCCATGCAATTACATCTGCTTAAGTACAAATCCAGGCTTGGCAATAAGCCCTCAACAGATACATCTTGTTCATTTGTCAGTCAAGTTTCGTTCAAGTAATTACAGCCTCTTTCTTACAGGAAACAGCTACTGATATTTGCAAAGTCTCAAATTCCCAAAGCACTGAAGGGCAAGCCAAGCCTGGGACTTCCAGTTTTATGAACAGCAAATTGAAGCAGGGACATGAAGTCAGGATCACTGAGGCCTGCTATGGATCAGCCAGTCCATACTAACTGCAACAGGGATATTTCATTAACATTCACCACTAATTGGTCTGGCTATAAAATGCAGGTCAAGCTAAGTCTTGTCATGATACACAAGTTTCTCCACTTGTACCACCTGTACTTTGTCTTTCCTTGACAGAGAGAACTTGATCACAACTTCCATCTTTCTGGTTTTAACCAATGCACACATCAGATGGTTTAAAGCGGAACAGAGGGGATCAGAAACATGAACTGCAACACACTGGAGAGGCACAATATAACCTAAAGCAGAAACCATATTCTCTTATTTCTTACAAAAATCCCCTGTGCAGGTCCCTTCTTTAATTCCCTTCTCCCTCTATTCTCAGAATGATGCTCATGCAAATTTCAGCTCAATTTTAAAGTGTATGCACTGTACCTTAAGAACTAGTTCTGTAGTACACAGCAAGAAAGTAAAATTGGACCTCAGTTATTTATAATAGCCCATAGGCTATAAGTTACCTACCTGTTTCAGTCAGAAAAATGACTACAAAGATCCCACAGAACTTTGCCTTCTGCCTATTCACTCCTCGGATTACAAATGCCCCACAGATTCTTTTCAACGTAACCAACATTCAATAGCACTCTATGTGTGATTGCAATCTGCATTTACAGTATTATTTAAAAATATACAAGCCAACATACACTCTCATTATCCTCCACCCTTTGTACAAAACACCTATAATAGCTTTACATTTGTTAAATTAAATTAGATGAAATTTAATTCACCGCTTACAGAGGAAAGTGAGTTCGATCAGTTCTTCAGTCTTGTTCCTCTATTCAGTTTTTAGTTATCCAGGTGTTAATGGTTCAAGTCTGGCTTTTTAGTTTCTGTAGTAAAGAGTCATGTCAGGAGGTTTACTGACTCAGAGATACCACTTATTTCTAGCTGAAAACATGTTCAAAATGCTGTCTTTTCACTTTACTCTTTAATTATCACCATTTGGTTAATTTTGAACCCTTTAGCAAGTGTTACATCATGAGAGTGTTGCTTAATGTCTTTAAAGCAGTCATGATCAACCACGCAAGATTTTATTCCGTTTTATAATTATCTCTAATTATCTAGGTCTAAACACTCTACACATTTTTTTCAGTTATATCTGTTACTTCAGTAAACCGTTTGTAAACGTTTCCAAGTAGGAGGTAGTGATTTCCGCTAGCAGTAGTTATGAGTTATCAGTTAAGGAAGTTGATTCCTACTTGCTGGGATTATTTTATAGCTGATCATTAGAACATTACGGCATTAGCCAACCCAACGGAATTAAGTCCTCATCATTCTTTAAAAGGCCTTCCCGTTATGATAATCTGATAACTGGAATTCAGCTATTACTCAGCATTGTTTATTCACTGCTATGGCTGCTTGCTGGCATTTGTTGATGCAGCAGAGGGTTGGTTTAAGCTACAGGAAAACACCTGCAGGGCTAATCCTTGAGCAACAACTTCAGCTCTTGCACACTCCCATCCTCACAGCAAAGCTTTCTTTTCTGTTTTACATACACAAGACAGGACAAACAATTTATCAAGGAATGGTTTGGGTTGGAAGGGACATTAAAGCTCACCTTGTTCCACCCCTGCCATGGGCAGGGACACCTTCCACTATCCCAGGGTGCTCCAAGCCCCGTCCAACCTGGCTTTGGGCACTTCCAGGGATGGGGCAGCCACAGCTTCTCTGGGCACCCTGTGCCAGGGCCTCCCCACCCTCAGAGGGAACAATTTTGGACCGGCTATTTCAAGTTTTAAATTATCTTGCTTCTACACATCAGCTGTGCTCCTGCTACTCACACAGCTCCAGAGAACAGGCAGCTGCACTTGGCTGCTTTAGCCCCAAAGGTCAGCTGGAATTAAACCACGGGCTTGTTTGGAGATCTGCTTTCTAAGTGCATTTGTAGCCACCATATCCAACCCTCACTTCCCACAGATGCCTTGGATGTGAGGCAAACCACAAAACGCGCAGTCATGAACTGAGCAGCTTTTCCTCAAAATACTGCAGGCTTTCACAGTGACCTAAATCAGCTACATGGGCAAAAACGAGCCCCTAGGAGCAGCAAGTCTTGGGCATATGGTCAGCACAATCCATTCTATGTATTTATCTTTTTATTACAAAGCTCCAATCTGACCTTTTAAAAGCTTCTGATATTCTACTTAACAGGAGTGGCATAAAGATATTTCCCTGTGTGTTATTCCAAAATGGTATGATTTTGCTTTACATTTTACATACATTTGGTTTGTATCTATGCATACCATAGATCCTTTTCTCACCATCCTGGCTTACGCTTCACATCAATATTTCAACAGTTTTCATCCATCAGCCATTGTTATGCTAAAACCTAGGTGTTAGCAGAGCTCTATTTTTGAAGTTGTCTGCCAGAGCATGTCTCACTCAAAGCAGCCTGTCAAAGAAATTCATCCCCAATGTGAACAAAGAGATATTGAAAAAGTAGTTGATGTCATTTTTTTTTAATATGAGAACAAGTCAGTGAGACAGATCTAGATTAGTACAAAACATAATAAATGATGCTATTTCCAAAGCCTACTGAAATTCAAAATTCAGGAATTTGCCAGAAACATTGTTCTGAAATTAATTAAATTATTTTATTTAATTGGTCCATATTGCATTTGGCACAGCCAACTCACAGCCCATGCCTCATAATCCTTATCTTATCCTAATGTGGGGAATTCCCCTGTAACAGAATTAATTTATGGAGAAGACATCGGATTAATTTCATGGCATCTTTATTTTGGAATGACAAATTCATAAAAAAAACAAAAACAAAAAAAAAAAAAAAAAAAAAAAAAAAAAAAAAAAAAAAAAAAAAAAAAAAAAACATGAAAGGGGCAAGAATTCAAGCAAAGCCTGAATTCAACCGGGTTGTTCAATGTAAGCTAAGCTGAGGTTGAACTGAAGTCACCCCTCACTGGAATCTACTCTAAAGAGCAGCAATTCCTATTAGTTGAAGATGTTTTTTGCATTTTCTCCTCAGCCATCAACCAACTCATGCCAATCATCACCTTTTCCATTGGCACAGAGCTAGAGAATGCTCTGAGAACATCTGCCTTCAATAATTCATCTCTCACACTAATAAACTCCTGAGCCAGTGGCTGCAGATGCACCTCACTTTTCCCCTTCCATACAAACCCTAATTACTTTTCTGAGCGTGTTTATTAGCTTGGACAGCCGCCCACCTCCCTTTTCAGTTCTCTGCTTATCATCTGCCCTTCCACGCAAATAAACACTCATAAAAGCCTGAAACCTCCTGAAGATCTTGTGGAGAACCACAGCCCATCTCCATCATCAGCTTTAGTGCAAAGGAGGCATCTTACAGGGATACTCATTAGAAGCTTCTTCCAAGAAGAGGGTCATCATTAAGGCAGTGGCACTCAGTTATTTAACACTTACACTCTTTTTCTTTTCCTGCCTGGGATTCTCCCTGCTCCATCACATGGGCAGCAAGCCGGGGTCCCTTCACATGTTTTCATCTCGGCCGCTGCCTGAATTTCAGATCAAAACTCAAACACAGCTGAACTCTAAACCAATAAGCAAAGTTATTTTTCATGCAACTGTCTTCAGCATCAACAACTTAGTATTTGCAACAAAGCAAAAGGTAAAAAGTTCTTATAGCTAAGTCTTAAAGTGAGCAAAGAAATCAAATTCTTACTTGACCTTTTAACACGCTGGTGTACTTTTTTTTCAATTATAAGCATAAGCTGAAAACACTAATTCAGAGTTGAGTATCAGCCCCTTGGCTTGTTTCTTATATTGTATTTACCACTGTTTAAAAAGAAGCATCTGAGATCCTTCCGTAGCAATTGTCACTGCTCCAAGGCAAAGGTTTAAAAATTATTAGCCTAATTCTGTCATTTCTGAAAAAAAACAACCAAACAAATAAACCCAGCCAAGCCCCAATTAGTTACAGTAGTACAGGACTCTCCTGGTATTGTGAATTTCTATATTTCACTTCAGTTGCTCAAAGTCAATATAAATTCTTTTCACTGCACAGTTACTAGGCCAAAGTCAAAATGCTTTTCTCCCAGTCCGGCCACAATAGACTGATCTTCATCTCTTTCCCAGAAATCTAATTAAGTCCTTCTCATAACTGCTCAGAGAATGCAATAAGATCCAATTTCTTTGCAATATTTATTATTGCAGTTATCATCTTGCAACAGTTACAGCCAAGTAAGCATCTGACCAAGTCCTAAAAAGTACCATTGTTTTGCTTAAAACCTTCTCCAAGTGCCTCAGTCACAATCAATCTGAGACATGACTCAAGAGTGAAGGAATTTTGCAGATCCACAAAACCTGGTGAAATAAAAATTAGCTCTGAGTAGCAGCCAGCAGCCAAGGAAAATCGATTGCTGCCCCTGATCAGCACACAGATCACAGCTCTGCTTTCTGAACAAACTGAAGGTGTCCAACTCGGTTATGGCCCGAAAGGACAAAGACTGGGGACTTCTGCAGTGTCACGGCTCAGCCAGAAAATAAACAACTCTTACTGTTCAGTACTCTGCCCTGTCCATCTGGCTAAGCTCACAAACAAACCAAACCGAGCCACACTTCCAGTGCCAAATGAAATACTTCCACCAGAAAACACTTCCTGTTGACAAACAAGCATCAGCCCTGCTCGCTTGCTATGTATTTCTAGGAAATAAAGTAGTATTTTGCAGATTTTTTTTTGGTAAAGATAATCACTGCAAGCAATTACAGGATCAAGCACTTGATCAGATTCAAGCGTTCAATACACACTGTCTATTTACAAACACCTGGTGATAATCTCATGTTGTCCTAGACAGAGAGGAATAAAAACCAGCTCTGAACAGTGAGTGTTTCTAGGTAACTTGAGGCAGAACTTACCTTAAATCATACAACAAATAATTAATGTTACCAAAGGCCGTGGCCCCAGCTGCAGCCCTGGCTCTGAGGAGCACCCAGCCCTCTCCTCACCCAGCTCACATTTAAACCAGGAGAAACTTTGCCACTTCAGCTCCTGCCATTAGGAAAAGGATGTCATTTCCAAAGCTTTTATTCCCCTCAGTCTAGGACAACGAAGGATTACCACCAGGTGTTCATAAACACTCCCCCCACAAAGCTGTGAAGTTCTGCATCTGCAGTAACACAGGCAATGGTTATTTCAGCCAGGTTTCACACTAACAGTGCCAGAACCCAAACACAAATTATTCAAAATTATTTTCAGATATAAACCAGTAGCAACCGGCTATATAATTCTTCACTCTGGTTCATGACAAATGAAAGCCCTAATTCTTTTAGGCAAACAGTGAATTATTGCGAACTGAAATAAGCTTTCAGTGAAGTGGTTCAGCTTCCAGGACATATGCACTTGTTAGATTAATTCCCACTACATTTTCATCTGGATGCCAACACAGAGGTCACTTCCAACATGCTGACCCTTGTCCCACAGGATTAGGACTTGCATTTAATACACGTTCAGGCACAGCTACACTGCTCGAAGTTTGCACAGCCTGGGCAATTACTTGAAACTGAACAGAAACCTGAGGGCAAGCCAGCCGAGAACTCCCGAGCCTCAACCATGATGGAATTCAACACAAAACTTCTGCATACCAGCATGGTTTTTTTATCTTCCAGGGAGTGAAAAGTCCCTTTATTTTCAGTTTTATTAAGTATGTAGCTACTACTGGCATTTCAAGAACACACGATCTAAAATTAGCAGAAGCTGCTAGCAGCATGCATTTTAAAAAGGCCAACGCTCCTAGCAGTAAGTCAGAATGTGTTTTCATTAAACCTCACCTAGAAATTAAGATCCAAGTTATCTGGAAGGTGCTTGAATTTAATAGGGATGAGCATTTTTTACTGAACTGCTGAGGAGTGATAGTGGTGTCTAACAAATGCTCGTCAGTAGAGTCACACTGACTGACAAAGTCACTTCTTCAGTGAGATCTCCCTGACACTGTCAAAGCAGCAGATGTGGTGTTTTACTCACACCTCCAAGCCATTTTTCCATCTCCAGGCAAAAAATACCAATATAAGGTAAAAAAATCTGAATGAACAACTTGAAATCTGTTTTTAAACCAGAGTTGTCCTCATAAAAAACACATTACATTAGTTAAGCTGTTACATACCTTAAGTAATAGCTACCTAGAAGAAATTCAATAACATTATATCAACAGATTTGTCTCAGATGTCTCTCACTCCCCAAAGGATACAAACTTTGTAAGAGAAAACTTCCTCCAGTTTGCATACTCCTAATATTCAACAGTATCACATTAGAAATCAGATTGCCTTGGATTTGGCAACACTGTTCAAAATTTTCAACTCTTCCACTATTGAAACATTTTTCTGCAAATTTAGATTTTAGAATTTGAGAGCATCAACATGAGAACCACAGGTTTTAGGAAGGCTACAGCCAGAACAAGTAGATGGAAAGAAACTTCACAGAAACACAGCACAGTATTTGTTATACCATTTATCTCCACTGAGCACTTCTACAATTTAAAAAAAAAAATTCTCAACACATGATCTGAACCCTGAATATTTAGAAAATAAAGTAAATGAAACTTCCAGCACTCCTAGCTTTACTGCAAGTAAAACAGCAAAGGAAACTCATTGATTTATCCTGAAATCCTGTGAACTGTGTATTTGGCTCACAAGCACTTAATGCTTTAAGTTCCTAACGCCTGTTATCACCTCTTAAAAATAAAAGGTGAAAATTACATGGGTGATTGTTCAGCAATGCTGAGACTCTTTCACCAAAGCTTTGCAGCTTGTGAGGCAAATTTAACTTGTACTAAAAACCTGAAAACATAAACCCTGTGTTTTTCACTGAAATATAAGATCACATTTCTGAAAAGCTGAAGATGTATGTTTCGAGCAGGGTTACTGCTCTAACTGGGCTGTATCTGCAGTCATCCCTTATCAGACTACTCAAACACCTCAGTATCAGGTTAGCTAGGGAAAAGGAAGTATTAGGACAACATGAGAAGGCTGATCTATGCTGGCCTGTTAGCTTATTTCATTCAATGAAATTTCCTGATAAATGTTTCCATGGAAAGTTTATGTTGGCAGAATTCTCATCTCTACAGCACTCCGTGGTTTTCCAGACTCACTGACAGAAGGGATCAGCTACAGAGCCCTCTGGTTTGGTAGTGCAGACAGACAGGGGAAGAGGGATTGAGTGAAAGGAGACCGAGTCAAATGTACTTGGGACTCAAGCACTCATGAGCTTGGGGATAAATAATCATTTTCCACGAAATGCAGGTTGCCCAATGCAAAACTTAATTGCGTGTTTTGGCCAACAGTGGCTCCTCCGAGTGCTGCAATTATCTCAACATTAAGGGATTACCACAGTCACCCCTTAATTACAAAATTACTTAGATTATACCATACAAAGTAGCCAACACCGAGCAGCGTTAGCATAAGACAACAACTTGACTTCAGGAACATGCTGCTGATTTCACTCAAACCTAGGACACAGTGCAGATTTTCCAAGTTATAGAAATCCTTTGTTCTCCCCTGCAGTGGGTGTCGAGACTGTAACAAACTGTCTCTTTCACTCACAAGTCTCTAACAGACAACCATACCATCCTCCAAAAAAGAACAACTCTGGATAGTCACTGTCAATCAAAAGTTTAGAATGAAGACTAGATTTCCTTTCCTTAATATGGTTTGGGTTGGAAGCACCATTTCTCCCAGAGAAACAGGTTCAAGTTTGTTAGTGGCTGGAAGTTATTTTACAGCCTACTGAGCCGTTCAGCAGCAAGAGCTCTGTGCAGCATCCTACCCTGCTTCTGTTCCTCGAGGAAAAGGAAGTTTAGGTGTAAGACAGCAATTCACTGAACAGAGCCAAGAGCCCTCCAACACCTATCAGCTTTGCAACAGCAAATTAAATATCACAGGCTCACCCACTCTTAAACTGCGCTCTCAGAAGACCGTGAAGATCTACATCTCTTTTTAGCAAGTTTATATTCTGCTGCTCAACTTTACCACAAGTCTTTCACATTTCTAGTATTATTTTCAGCTAAATCCAACCTGGGAATCAAGCAGCACATCACCTCATTTTGCATTCAAGTTGAATGGAGGCTGTAGTAATTCTAAGGCACAAAGGAGCAGAGTAATATAATCCTCAGGTTACAGACTTTGCTTACCTGACTAGCTTAAAGAGGCTTTACTCTGTGGGGGTTTAAAAAGAATTAAAATAAAAGCTTAATTTTTTTCCCCCCAAATCACTCTCAGCATCCTTATTTATTATTAATCAGGTCTCATCTGCTCAATACATCATTTCCATAAGATTAGCAATCAGCCACATGTTACGAGAAGACAACAAATCCTGTGTCCTTTTCTCAACATGAAGCTTCCACCTCCTCAAGAGCAAACAAAGAGCAGAAGCTAAAACAGTTTGCTGTCTTTTATGCAAGTCAGCTCCTGGATGAAAAACAACATGTTACAGAAAACAGATCTGATTTTCAATCTCAGTTATTTCCATCTTATATCACAATTTGTCATTAGCAAGGGCCTTTATCTATTCCTTCTTATGAGTACTCCCCTGTCACCTCTCACTTGAATGCAACATAAATAAATACAAGTACCGTGATCTACTGTTCTTTTCAGGGAATTAATACACTGGGGTTTATTTTAAATAGGTAAAAGTTAACTGCGAATTCATACATTTCCTGACAAGTGGATGGAAGATGCAAATTAAACAAGTGCCAAGCAGTTAAAAGTATTGGCTTTTACATCAGCTGCTTATTACTACATAGCACATATAAATGTCTAAATACAGAAAT
Source organism: Lycocorax pyrrhopterus obiensis (assembly GCA_014706295.1). Taxonomy (NCBI): domain Eukaryota; kingdom Metazoa; phylum Chordata; class Aves; order Passeriformes; family Paradisaeidae; genus Lycocorax; species Lycocorax pyrrhopterus. Next base: position 647,428 of record JACSVZ010000009.1, read on the forward strand.
TACTCTGAAAGTTGGCAATCACAGAGACCAGAAGCAGATCCAGCAAATCCCTTCACAACATCCAAGCAGATGAAAGCCATAATCTAGAAGCCTTCAAAATTCTCTCAAGTTATGTCATTTTAGTTCCTATCTCAAAGTCTCCCAGAACAGCTGCTCGTCCTTGAGTATTACAAGAATTTGGCTTCTTTTTATTTCCAAAAGCCAACAGCCTGCAACCACTCAAGAAGTTTGGGAGAGTAAAAGCAATGTACACTGAAGCTGCCGCATTCCAGCCGTCACCTATGTTTCAATGGCCCGTTTGTCCTGCTTGGAGGCAAACACCAACCAAAAAATGCTTCTTTCAAGTAAGGAAACCACTCACTATCCCACACCTCAAGTGTATAGAGCAATCTTGACCATTAAAATCCATTTTTACAGCTCCATAGGAATTACTTACAAGCTATTATGGCTAGAAAACAAAACCCATGCTCTCTCCCCAAGTGGTGGTTTTCCATGTCACATCCCTCATCAGCATCAGAGCTTCTACTTGTCCACATTCCCAAGGAGATCAAACCTAATATTCTTCTCTCATACACAGCTCCCGGGTTTTCAAAGTCCATTTGTTTTCACTCAGGTTTTTTGGGTTGCAGACAGACACATCTGGACGGAAATTTTTAGCAACAGATTCAAGCTCCAGGACCAGAAGCAACCACAGGGGCTTTCAGTTCCCTCTGGTCGACGTGGAATTGCTCCTGCAGTAGTTTGGCCACAGCATCCAAAACACAAAACACACCACGGATGCCAACACATGAGCTACAGTCACTATTACAGAGGCAACATTTTCAAGATGCTTACTGTACCATCTCCTAAGACTCAGGTTTTATGTTCTGCTTTAAAAACTGGATTGAAATTAGACTTGCCTAATTTTTTGCTTTTTTATTTGAGTCTCTATGGGATGGTAATACAACAATAATGCGGGAATACAAAACCTGGAGGACAGTTCATAATCAGTATTATCCTGTTGCCATCACTGCTGCTTTTCTAGAGCTTTATGGAAATTTCAACCAGGTATCTTCAAGCTCACTGCACTCATTTTAGTTTTTAACACTTTAACATGTAAGAAGTGCCTGTTATGCCCACAGGTAACAGTTTTCCTCTCTCCAGCTGTGATCCTCACAGCAGATCCATCGCACAGCCCAAGGACCCGAGGAGAGTGATTAGCAGAAACCAATCCAAACAAAGAGTCACAGGGTAACAGAGGGTTTATATGGCACCCTGTAGTGTTCTCCACACACTATTCCCGGTGAAACCTGTACCTTAATCACTATCCAGGGAATATATTACCCTGAGGACAATAAAGGTCCTGTCTCTGCCAACACACCTCGCTAGCAACAGCCTTTTTATTGATGTCATCAAGTTCACAGAGGTAAATGAGACAGATGCTGAGACAACAGAGACAGTTCATATTCAGGAAGAACACAGATTCACACAACTGTGTTCATCCCTGCTTGTAGCAAGTTGTTGTTCTGGATTTTTTTTTTAATTCCAGCCTCGGTGATCTTGTTTGAAAAAGATCTAATCCCATTTGTAATTAGATGTATTTATCCATATTTCATTTCCCTAATGTGGCATCACTCACCAGCTTTTATCAAACATCACCACTTACCCAGTAGGCAATATTTCCATCCGCTGAGTAGAGAAACACATGAGAACTACACAAAACCAGCTGCAGAATGTCAGACAAGGAGGAGAAGTGTCTCCACGTTGCATGGTAACACAGGCTCCTCTGACAGCACCTTTCACCGGAATTCAGGAATACCACACAACTTGTAAAACACTCCAGTGTTGCTTTTCTCCAAGATGACGGTATTTGTATTCAAGCTTCTAGCAGGTAGCTGGTTCAGCCTGAGTACACCACCTTATTTGCATACTAATTGAAAAAAATAATCATCTGAAACACCACCAGTAACTACCTGGGTCCCTACAAATTCTGACAAAATTAATTTTCCCCATTTATCAACCAAGTTTTTAAAAAGCTATTGGCCTAGTTAGCAAATCAAGGGATATAAATGTAAGCTTTAATTTTAATAACATGTCATTACCTACCAACTAGTAATCCCTAAAGGGACATATTTGCACTTTTTAGGTCACTGAGGTATTTTGCCTCTTGCTGTTGACAGGCTATATTCAAATCACAGCCAAACACCTGTATTTAAATGCTTTTTGCTTCCAAATTGACTAATTTCTTTCAGCTGTCTGTAATCTCATTTCAGTGCTTGCTGTGAGAGCAAGCCAGTCAGGCTCAAATTAGAAAACCTGATATGATTAAAGTGTCTAAATCACCTTGAAATATTAAGTTTGAGATAGATTAATGTTCATTTTGTCAAACACCCACTTTAATCCAATATGGTACAGAAGCAAAGCAATTCTCCCCATTCACACAGAGAGCAGCCTGTACAACTCTAAATACTGAAGAATCAGCTCCCTCCTGAAACAGATCTTGCCTTATTTTAAGGAAAGGTAAAAGTCATCTCTTTAGACTATTGCATTCCATAATCCAACATAAGGATTTTCCCTATCAGCCTAGAAATACAAAAGCTCTCTGGCTTACACTAAAGTTCATTGGTTTGCACAGTAAAATACTCAAAACACATATCCCCTACCAGAATCACAGCTAAAATACCTTCATTATCCCACCCCTGCATGAATATCCCTGTTTTATCTTCCTTGTTTTCCCACTGCAGTTTCTGCTGCACTGACATCACCACCAATTCAAACGGCACAGCGTGTTTTCCATCACCTAAAACTGCACAGACAACTATCATACATATTCTACCTTCACCACATAGATAACAATGTAAAAATTATTACCATATAGATGATGGTAATTTTCCACCTTAACGGGGGATGGGGGGGTGGAAGCATGCTCTGGAATATTTTTTCAGCTGTTGTTTAAATCCCACAAAGAACAACAATGAGACTACATGAAAACCACTGAATTTCCCCTTTAACATTACAGTGACTAAAATGGACCAGCACTTGAATTCGGCAATTAAAGCAAAACAGGTGCCCCCAATTGTTTGTTTGTCTGCAGACCAATTTTAAAACACATGTAATGCTCCATCTTAAAACCTTTTGTCAGATAATTTGGAGAGGATTAGCAAGTGAGCAATTAGTACATGCAGTTCACATCAACTACCACGCCAATTAGCATCATAAATCAAACCAGCAACCCTCTGACTGAATCCCATTAAGCGAGAAGCAAGATGTTCCAGTAAGGAAAATATTCCCAGAGAAGTAATGCCTTTCTGGAAGTCACGTAGGGCTCCTGACCTCAGCTAGAATACTACTTTTAACAGGTACTAAGCAGCTATCAAGGCAGGTGTCTGCTGTAAATATTGATCACCTGGCACCCAGATACCAACACACATCCCTCCCTCCGGCTCAGAGGTCACACACCTGGGTATTCAGCCCAGCTTTGGCCTCCAGCAAGTTGTGCCCCACCCTACTTAAATTTCTTGTTCAAGATAAGTCAATAGCCAGATCCTTCCATCCATAAACTCATGCATTGTTGTATACCCAGATGCTATTAAATGCCACAACCTCATAGCGGTGAGGCATTTTTGAAGCTTAATTAATGCAGGCTAAAATTAGACTCTTATTTTGCATGAGAAAAATAATGAAATGGGACTAAATGGATGAGTTGCCTCAGGGTATAGGAATCGTTTTCCCCAGCTTGTTTCTGCTCCTCCCTGCTTTCATTTACTCAGCTCCAAGGGTGGAACTACAGATTGCCATTCAAGTAGCAGAATTGCCATGGAAAAGTGATAAACCACTACAGCAAGGTCCCACCTGCACTCAGGCTGCAGCTATAGATTTCTGCTGTATTCAGAACATACCAGTAGAATTGTCAATTCTTACAGTTTCATCATCCATCATTCATGCCACCACCCTGTCCAGGGGCTCAAAAGCTGGCCCAGGGACCCCACAGAGATCTTTCAACCCCAAGCCTGAACAGCAATACAAAACTAATTTTACGAAGGAAAACTATTACTCGGCTTTATTCACAGTAGAAAGCAAATAATCCTATTAATTCTTTAGCATGTATTGAAAATACAAACAAAGCTTTACTACAAAAGCACTTTTAAACTCTGCTACATCATTGATTTTATGTTCATGGCAGCAATGGAACATTATTTTCCTTCATTGTCATTATTTATTAGCTTTGATAGTTGACAATTGTACCCTTGGCAGTATATCCAATAACACCTTCTGGCCAGAAACAGAGATGGTGCAATTCACAACAAAGTGACTTTTATTATCAGAACCCTCATGATCAAATACTCACATCTGTTAAGACCTTCCAAGCCATCATTCTAGTTTCAGTGCTAAAAAGTGATCCAAGTCAGAGATATACAGCCTATCTTTCTCTCCATACCTGCTTCACAACCTGCCTCCCACAGCAGCTACAGCAGCAGATATTAAGCTGTATGTCACTTCAGTGATAGTAAGCTCCTATCTCTGACTTTTTATTATTTCTTATCAGGTCAAGTTTGTCATGTCATGCCACCTTACCTAAATATAAACACCTACCAGGGCTATCCATGAGCTGTACAATGGCTGTAACAGCTTACTATGACCTAATATTAGTTAATATCTTACCTTTCTACATCAGGAAGAACTCAGTCACTGAAGCCTAACTCCTACCATGACAAAGTTTACAAAAGAAAAGACATCAATATTCAAACCTAAGAATCCAATGGCAGCTCAAGTACTCCTTGTTATTATTCCAGCATTACTAAAAGAATGAAATAAGTTTCCAAGAGATCCTTTGCATTCTGTAGTCAGCTCAACTTTTTGAAAGCAACACCGGTAGCTTGCTAGGCCAAGTCTACAAGAAGTGCCATCGGTTCCTACTGCTGTAAGTTGGCTTTATGGTTTTTCTTGGCTGCATTAGTGTGCTATAGCTGCCACAGGAAGGCTGAGGGATGACCTGATCCTTGCCTTTGAGACATGAAAATTACTACCAAGCTTCAAGCCACCTCAAGGAATTTCACTGAATGAGTAATTCTGGCTGTAGCAGTGTAAAAAGCAGGCGGAAAAAGGACGATACCATCAATTTGCACCTGCTAACCTAGCTCAAAGCAGCAGATTTAAACTGCAAAGCCACAATCGTTTTTATGCTTTGAGAACACTCCTACATCCTTTCTATAATGCATTTACACAGCTCTAAAACTACCCTCCCTAAGTTTCTGGGCAAGCCTACTGAAGATTGTTTCCTGGACATGTATTTCAACTTCTTGTTTAACAATCCATTCACAGGCTTGGACATTTCAATCTCCTTCCCCGCTTCCCTAGTTACAGAGAGTTTTCCTGAGTTTGGCTGGTGTATCTTTGAGGAAATTTACTGCCGGACAAAAAACAGCAGCTATCAAAACACCGTCTGATCTTGCACAGTGAGGTCACCCTCCTGAACCACAAAATCTCCTGAGCTGGAAGGATCCTGGTCCACAAGGATCATCAAGTCCAACCCCTGGCCCTGCACGGACACCCCAGCAATCCCACCCTGGGCATCCCTGAGAGTGGTGTCCAAACACTTCTTGGGCTGTGGCAGCCCTGGGACTCTGACCATTCCCTGGGGAGCCTGGGCAGTGCCCAGCACCCTCTGGGGAAAGAATCTTTTCCTAATATCCAACCTAAACATCCCCAACATAGCTTGGTGCTGTTAGAGACGCTATAACAAAGGGTTCCACAGATACGGAGGGAAATTTAGGAAAAAAAAGAAAAATAGGAGAAGCAACATGTCTTCAGCACGTACACTAAAACTTTCAAGTCCAAGATTATTCTCACCAGGCACAAAATTCCTCATTTGTCCACACACCGGCCACCTCCAAATTCACATGCCAGGCATCTGAGTCGGGATGTTGCCCCAGCGATGCAAAAAGCTCCTGGCACACAAGGCGTTAACTCAGACACACCAGCGTTTGCCAGGTTAAATGGGATCCATTTAACTGATTGCTGTCTGGGCATCCCAGTGCCATGCTTTTAGCATATTTCCTCTGGAGAGCACAGTTGCTGTGATACCTAAAAGACAGGCTTCCTGGCTGCTCTCCTGAGCATGAGAAGCTCAAACAAAGATAATGGATCTCTCACATTCGAACCTACGGTATCTGTATAACCGAGTACTGAGGCCACAAAATCCTGCAACAGTGACCGACTTGCTGTGCCAGTCCTCCTTCTGGTTATGGTACTGAAAAAGACAGTTGCCAATTATAGAGACAGTGGTAGAATTAATATACAATTTACTGAAAGGAACAACATCTGCAGTTTTCGTTTAATAGAAAATGTAAGCACTACCAAGTTCAAGTCAAGGTTTTGAGTGCAGTCCTGTTGAGCACTGATTTGGTCTAGGCTATAAACAGTTCCTCAATCCCTTTAAAAATAATGAAAAAAAAAGAAAAATTTAAGCTTCTCACAGACAAACACAAATACAAAGCAATAAAGCTAAAGCTATAGATTCAATTCCAGTGTTCCTCAGAGTCCCTTTGCTTGCCTGTAATGTCTTTCTTCACTATAAAAGGGAAAATTACCAAACAAAGTAACTGTCTCATCATTAGGTTTACATTCATTTTCCAACTATATAAACTAGTAAAGCTACAAAGGAGACACTGAAATTACATCTTTCACACAGATCAACCCTGTGGTTTTAGTACTGGCTTCCTGAACTGGTTAACTGAAGCTTATTTAAGCAGTAAGAAAGAAAAGTGAAAGAACAAGTCATTCTCTGGGTTAGAAATGTACCACTATCTTAACACCCTTTCATCTGTACCACTATGCAGGCTCCAAATACATTAGTCAGAATCCTGAAATTGCATTAATGAGGCTGAATGTGCACATACTGATTAAGTAACACATCTGCTTCCATCCACTTATAAGAAAAAAATATTAAATACTTCCAGAGGGCTTTGGAATTGCCAGCTGCCCACAATGGACTCGCCACCACCAAGGAAACCTGACAACCTCACTGTTTCCACCTTGGAATCAAAATTTAAAACAAACTTTCGGAGAAATCGTAGATTCCTGGTGGCCAAAACACTTCTAAGTGAGATGTTACCTTATTTCTAACATGGCTCACAAGATTTATGCTGCATTTATAAACCTTAGCACAATTACAACAGAAGCACAAATTAACTGCAAACAACTTCAGATCAAAAACTACTAAGAAGTACTGGAAAAATCTTTCCTTACAGACACAGGGAAATCCTAAGTTAAAATCACCCTTCTTTTCAGTCCCCATTGGTACAGAAATCACAAAAGTCTTTACCTCAAAAATCAGCAGCATCTCAACTTGTCCACATCTGGCACTGTCCTTGCTCTATTTCATGGTGTGAGGACAGGTAAGAACACAAAAGAGAAGCTGAGCCACAGTTCTCCCTCAGTACAGGTGACACAAAGTACAAACTGCTTGAAGGCAGTCAAGGACAAAAACTAATATAACTGAAGACAAATCTCCTTCTCCCACAGACATTAGGATTATCAAAACTATTGAATATACTACTTGCTCTCTCAGAACAGAAAACTTTATCCACTGTAGATTACTAAGCAATCATTTTGGATTTGTTCCACAAGTGATGTAAAGCCATGGGTATGAAGGTCACACAGAAAACCCTTCACATAAAAACTAACAATTGCAGAAAGGGATGTTTGAAATGCACTATCAGCAAAAGGTCACACAGTTGAGATACAACTGAGTTCTGAGATTTTTATGGAGCTTACATTACCTTTTCTTCAAAGATTTGCCAAAAATATCAACACTACCATTCACCTTGCTTATTGGTAAGGACAAAACCAATCCCAGCGGCGACGCAGTAGAGAACAGAGTATTCTTGAAGTCTGGGGAGAAGTTGTTCAACTGCCTGGCATTACTCCAAGCCTCCTTCATTAGCCAAAAACAGTGTTGGATTTTTTAACTCCACTTACAAACATACTGCAGCCTGACAGTCATAAGTGTACCCCTTAAATATTAGCAATTAATGACATACCTCATATTGCCACCTCAGTTTTCACAGCATGCTCAATGATACAAACCTATTCCTTCAAGTGACAAAAGTTAAGACTAAGACCATGGCTACTTCAAGTACTGGAAAATAAGCACTTTTCCTAATGGGAAAATAAGTCTCGTGAAGACACTTAGCTTGAGCACCGATGTCACCTTTCGGGAACCACAATTGCCATTTTGTTCCTGCTCAGTACAATGCAAAAAACAGACACAGCAAGCCAGCTTCCAAAGTGTTTCCTTTTCCCAAGTGCCTGAGTCGAGCAAAAGCAAATCCAGTGTCCTATCTGTGGCACTGCCCCCTCTTAGGGAGTAAGACTCATTTGCCAGTTTAAATAGAAATAAAAACAGTGATATGTATACACAGCAGCACGAACTCTTGTATCAGCATTATTGCCTGCTGCTTTCAACTAATCCCCCAAAGCAAACGGTAGGGGAAGGCCGGCACACTCCCTGAAAACCCTAAAGCCTCACAACACATTTGTTCCATCAACATCAGCTGATCCACAGCAGGTCTCCTTTTGTGCCCCGGGGAAAGAAGTTATCCTCACAAGTTAATGGTTTAAGGCTTTCCTCTTGATCTGTAACTCTTCTGCGCTTGCTCAAAAGCCTCTGATATTTAATCATGCTGCTTTTGCAGAGAACAGCAATGAAGCATATAATTTAAAGCCGGAATAAGACATTCCAGGAACTTCAGACACAACTATCAAACCTAGTATTCAGTTTACGGTGCAAGTACAGTTAATATCAAGCATTTGAATCTTCTTGTTTACCCCTATGCTGGAGTCTGCCATCTTCCACATTAAAAAGAAATATGTTTCCATTTACATATGAGCCACACAAAGAGCAGAACATGCACTGCATTTCACCAATCTGTTCACACTGGAGGTCTACAAACAGCAAGCCTGGATCACAGAATGGTTTGGGGTGGAAGGGACCTTCAAGATCATCCAATTCCACCCCTGCCATGGGCAGGGACACCTTCCACTATCCCAGGGTGCTTCAAGCCCCGTCCAGCCTGGCCTTGGACACTTCCAGGGATCCAGGGGCAGCCCCAGCTTCTCTGGGCACCCTGTGCCAGGGCCTCAGCACCCTCAGTGCAAAGCACCCTCTGAATGTTACCTTTGAGCCGGGTTAACAGCTCAGGGCACAAAGTTGCATGTGCACAATCAGCAGAAAAGGGCTTTAAGAGACATGTCCCAAACACGTCGCCCTGGCTGCTACAGGAAACAATCCTCACCCAAGTCAATGCCTACTGTGTATCTGCAAGCTCAGAACTCACCTGGATACACTTACTCACCAGGTATGTGGTCAGATTCCCTATGCCTGAATCACCCCAATTTAATCCTGCGGCAAACCAACAAAAATAGCACATTCCCATGCTCTATTGTGCTCACCCAGAAATCTGAAAACAATCCGGCTGTTTGGAGAATCAGTTTGATCATGTCAAATTACATAGTTTGAGCCACAGTTCCAACAGGCACAACCGTAACAAAAGCTTCAAGAGATCAATTGCTTTCATGGTTCAAGATGCAACTCTTACGTGATCCCTGGGGAGGGGGTTTCACTTTTGGTCAGCGATGCCTAAATATCTGAACCATGCCATCATTCTTTTGATGTATTGAAATAATACAACAAGTACCCAAAGTCAGAGAATCCCAGAATGGTCTGGGTCAGAAGGGACCTTAAAGCCCATCCCATTCCAGCTCCTGCCATGGGCAGGGACACTTTCCACTAGACCAGGTTGCTCCAAGCCTTGTCTAAGATGGCCTTGAACAGTTGTAGACCTGTATTTCCCTAGAGAAAACAATGCTTTTGCAGCACATGCATTTTTCAAGTAATTTGTTTCAGACTCCAATGGCAACAGAAGTGTTAAGATACTATTGCTGCCTCAACTGCAAAAATGAGTAAAACTACTATAACATTGTTCTCAACATACTCAATACCAGCATTCAAGGGGCTGCAAAGTTGGAGAGCTAGGGCATGTGTACTTCAAGAGTTTTAGCTCCACCCTAAATTACTTCATTTACAAGAAACAGTACTTTCAAAAGTGACCAGAAGAAAAAAATAAAGCAAGGTTTGTACCTTCTCCCATTTTCTCCCACCCACACACTTCCCAGTGCGTCTTTGCACCACTCTGAGCAAGTTATTTCCAAATGTACAATCTCATATTTTCCCTAAGACTTAGATTATTTCTTGATAATCACTTAATCATCATAATTTCAAAATTCAAACTAGCATCTACAACATGCTTTTTTAAAATTTATTTTTAACAGAAAAACGAGAATAAAAACCACAAAGTGCTCTGGAACACAGCAATTCATAACTACATAATGTCTGGTACGGCATTCTTACCAATTAAAGCAACAACTTTCCCTTAAATAAATAAATAAACACAAACTGGTTCAAATGCTCAACACCTGCTGCGTCAGCATGTTAGTACTAAGTATATTAGTGAGTATTTTTATAGACTATTAATAATGTCTACACCATCTTGGCTAAAGTGCTTTAAAGTCTTTCCATGAAGGATTAAAAATTAAGTTTTTCACCATGCTAAAGTTTATAACCATAGAGTGCTAGTCTCAGCCTGGGTGATGAGAAACCAGAACTGACACATTCAGCTACTACCTACCCTTGCAGATCATCACACCGTGAAACCTCAAGGTATTTTCAGCAACTTAAAGGCCACTGAAGGCAATTGCTATTTTCCTCTCCCCGCTTCTAAGCACACAACATACCTGATGTAAGAAATGTTTAATGTTGATCGAGCAGCGATGTTGTGAAGTACAGAACATGGGAAGGCAGGTTTTACTACACTAAAGTCTGTGTAATAGACTAATAATACTAATTACACTGTTATTAAACTAATATAGCAGTCTAAGTAACAGCATCTAAAACTGATTGGCTACTTCGCATGAATTTCCTACAAAAAATACAGAACAGAAGTGTATGCTTTTAAACTATTGACATTGCAACTCTGAGACATGCAAGAACCTGGAAGTAGCTCACTTTTTTTTAGCACCTTTATCCACCAAAGAAAAACTAATGAAGCACTATCACTCAGAACTGTTTTATCCAGTATCACATGTAACTCAGAATAATACAAGGCAAGAAATCTCTGTGCAAAAAGTATGGACAAGTGAATTTAGGACCCAGTTTAGCAGTTGCTCTCTTCATATTAGATAGAACTCTTGTACTTGAATATAAACAACTGCTGCTGAAAGGGGAGTTTTCATTTAAGATTATTTCAACAGTGTTTGGTCCAGCAAGTATGTCTAGACACTCCTATAGGAGAACTCCAAATGTAAAAAGAAAGAGGGTTTACATTGCCAATAAAATCCGAAGTGCTGGAAAGACAGTGCCACTCTACATAGAAAAGAAAATTCTGGGAATCAGTAACAGCATCTCTACTTCACTGGAAGTCCCAAATTGCTTAAGATTCCAAGCATGTTCTTCTCCAGAGCTGTCAAGCCTCTCCTGAGCAGGAGAGTATTAAATGAGCTGTTCAAGGAGCACATGTTGGTTGGAGTTTCAGTTTAAAGCAGCCTGAACTAACAAGTCTATGGTCTTCTCTTTATGGGGTACAGTTCTCCTTGCACTGGGAGGAACTCTTTCAGCAGAAAGTTACTTCACATCTTCTCACAGCAGCCACATGCCAACCACACCACGATTCCTGTCAGTGAACCTCCAGTATCCTGAGGTTAAAAGATTTTGTGATTTGGGGAGTATCAGTACAACACTAAACTATTTGCAGCAAAATCAGAAGGCAACCGCCACAACCCAAATGTCTGTTTTTCCTAAATGCAACACATGGCACTACCACATGGATTTAAAAGCTGCTATCAGTGAGAAAGAGTTAGCTAAAGGAGGTTTACCAAAAATACAGCCTGGTGGAGTTGTAATCTAAAGGAGTGAGAAGTTGTTGTTTTACCTCTAGCTCTTTCACTACTCAATTTTTAAATATTTAAGAGCTAGTTGAAGAGCCCTCAGAAGACATAAAATACATTCCTTTTCTAGATAAATTGTTCCCATCAATCAGAGCTACTGCTCTCATGACTCAGTGTCCAATAAAAGTTAGACAGCAAATTATCTGTGAAGGTTTTACTCATCCTCTCAGCTCTTGAAACATGATTTTAGGCTGCTATTTTGGTTTTCAAGTCTTTATGATTGACAAATGAGCTGAGCCACAGTTAGGTAACAAATCATTAGTACATGAAAAGACTAACACAAGTCACATGCTAAGGAGATAACTACATACAGTGCTTCACATCCTCCTCCCACTTCCACACAAGCTTGGCACATCACTATAGCCCAAGCATCTGATTCAAGAAACATATTTATACCACGTAAACATGTATTAATTACCACTTGAAAAAATGTTCTGCTGAAGGCATCATCTATCCCGCAGAAATCCAAACACCAGCAGCACGGAGAAGGGTACAGAGCTTGTGCCGTAGTCTTCCCACCAGATATATTAATAAATGTTTAACTCCTCAGAAGGGGAAAGAAAAGGCAAAGCACTCTCAGTAAGGGACAGCCCCACAACGCCGACAGCCACACACCACCACTTCGGTAGTGACTAGTAAAACAGAGAATACGCACAAATCTCTACCACACACTTGGTTAGATGTAGGTACTTAGTTAGGGACTGTTCTGTAATAAGTGACAGGCACTGCCAGCCTCCCTGACTCGCCACACTAAACCCAAAATGTTAACAGCGAGAACCATCATCTATGCTGTCTGTCTATTCAAGCTTCACTGCTCAAGAGGCACACAAATAAATCTTTCAGGCAACAATCTCAATAGCAGCTTTTCCATCGGGACTTTTTGACTACATATCATTTGAAGACCAGCTAGGCCACCAACACAAGATGGTTTTAGGCAGCTCTATTTCAGCTGCTGTACATCACACTCTGCTACCCTGAATCCCTTCCAAAACAGCGACAGGATACTTCACTTGAAAAAGCACACAACGTGAAGCTTAGCAAGTTATCATGCAAAATAAGTCATAAATTTCTCCACAAAATACATATTCTAAGCCAATCCTGCTTGCTCTTTTTAACTCCACCAACAGTTAAGAAAAGATATCTGCAGACTTCCCTACGCTGGTGATTTCTTTCCTTATTTTGTGCATCCTAAGCAGTTCAAGTCTCCGTAGTGCTCCTGCGGGGATAGATGCACATAAATCTAAGCTTAGAGGGCTGTTATCTCCATCTTGCCTCCCGACCTGTTTTTACACTACTGCACAGACCGATACCGCACCATAACCCAGCTGCACGTCTTGTTTACCCACTTCGCACCACTAAACCACAACCCACACCGTCTCCATCACATGCTGCAGGGAGCACCGAAGAAAATTTCATTTTCCCGAACCCTTCTGCAGGCAAAACGAGCATCATCCTTCCCACCGTACCCCAGCCCGTAGGAGCCCGTTGCTTTCCCGCACAGCAGCAGCAGCGGACGAGTAGCAAAACAACTTCTAAACCCCACAAATCCCAACAGAGGCTGAGGAAATGATGGGGACCGAGCCGAAACACCCCCCGCTCCCTGAAAACGCCTGCCACGAGGAGTGGAGGAAGGGCAGGCAGCCCGGAGCGGGGAGACGGCTGCTCCCACGGACCCGCGGGCCATGGGCTGGGGGACACGAGGGGTGTAGGGCAAGGGGCTGGGGGAGGTGGAGGGAAGTGGCCGGGGGGGAGCAGGACCATGGGCTGGGGGAGATGAGGGCGAGTAGGGCCATGAAGGGGGGGGCGGCGGAGACAGGGCTATTTACGGGGTGGTGGTGGTGGTGGGAAGCAGGGAGGGAGGGGTAGGAAACAGGGCCATGGGCTGGGGAAGGTTTGGGGGGGTGCAGAGCCATGGGCTGGGGGAGGTTGGGGTGAGGGGAGAGAAACAGAGCCATGGGCTGGGGGAGGTTGGGGGGGTAACAAACAGAGCCATGGGCTGGGGGAGATTGGGGTGGGGGGAGATAAACAGAGCCATGAGCTGGGGGAGGCTTGAGACGGGGAACAGGGCTGGCGGACGTTGGTGCAGGGGAGCAGAGCCGTGGGCTGGAGGAGGTTCGGGGGGCGCAAAGCCAAGGGCTGGGGAGGCTTTGGAGGGGGCCACAGGGCCGTAGGCTGGAGGAGGTTTTGGGGGGCGCAGGGCCATGGGCTGGAGGAGGTTTTGGGGCACCCCCCGCCGCTCGCTCCCTCTCCCCGCCGTGCCGGGGCCGCCGTCTCACCTTCGATGGCGATGACATGCTCGCGGATCTGGTTCTGCAGCACGGGCTCCTCCACCCGCTCCAGCAGCTCGTAGATGGAGTAGATGTTGGGGTGCACCGACTCGAAGCGCTGGATCTCGGCCCGGATGGCTGCCGAGTTCGCCAGCTGCTGCTGGTAGTTCATGGCGCAGCCGCTCCGCTCCGGCCCCTTCACGCTGAGACCCCCGGGCGGCGGCGGGGGCGAGCCCGGGCCGCCGCCGCCGCCTCACTCACCGGACACCCCCCCGCCCCGTGCCGGGCCGGCAACAGCGCCTTGGCCTCGCAGCGCGCTGTCACTTCACGACGGCGGCGGCGGGGCGGGGCAGGGCCGCCCCCGGCCCCATGGAGGGCGGGAGGAAGGACCCGCTCCTGGTCGCGGTCCTGCTCCCGGTCCCGGTCCCGCCGCCTCCTCAGCCGCTCCCGGTCCCGGTCCTGCCGTTCCGCCCCCCTCCCCGGCGCGCGCACCACCCCCCCAGCCAATGGCCGGGCCCCCCCCGCACGCGCGCGCCCCCGCGGCAGCCAATGGTCGGGCCCCGCCGCGGCCTCGCGCCCTCCCGCGCGCTCGCCCCGCGTCCTTCTCCGCTTGCCCCGCTTCACGCTGGCGCAGGCCACGCCCCTCCGGGTGACGTCACCGCGCAGGCCCCGCATTGCCCCCCTCGGGCACGCTGGGAAATGTAGTCCTGGAGGGAGGCTCTGAGGGAGAGTCCCCCTCAGGGACACCGGACCCGCCCCTCGCACCCTAAAGCGCTCACGCCGCAGGGAAGGATGGAGCCCCTCACCGTAAATCCGGCCCTCGCAGCCGCTGGAGACCTGAACGTGATCAAAGTAGGAGATTTGTGCCCAAAGTGCGCCGTTCACGGCTGGAATGGCAGCCCGTGGGTCCCTGGAAGTGTCCAAGGCCAGGTTGGACGGGGCCCTGGTCCAGTGGAAGGTATCCCTGCCCATGGCAGAGGGTGGAATTGGCTGATCCTTAAGGTTCCTTCCGACTCAAACCATCCTATAATTCTGTGACTTGTCAGAAACGTTTATCTCATGGAGTAATGAAGCACTGTTGTCATTGCATAAACAAGGGTTATCAGCAGTATCGTTTGCAAGCCAGCTGTGCACTGTCAGGCATTGACCTCGATTAATCCATTTTTTAGGATCGATATTCTATGGATTTAAGCTCCAAAGCTGTGAAACGTGGAGCAAACTTTGATATAGGAAGCAGCATAAGGACAGCTTGGCACAGGGTAGCCTCAGGAAAACCGTATCCATCCATTCTACTGACGCATACCACAGCAAGGAAGAGAGTAATTTCGATAATTTCCCCCTCCAAAATGTCTTTATTTGGGTATAGAGCTCTGGCCTGGCAGGGCTGAGAAGCAGCCACGCTCCTTTCCCTGTGCAGTTGTTTATTTGATCTTACCTGCAACTGCATTTTTGTGTTTTAAAAATATTTTATCATTTGGGGTAATCTTTTCCTTGAGTGTTGGCTACTTGGAATGACAGGAAGGACAGAAGAGGTAAAGGTTTTTAAAAACTTAATGCATTTGGGCATTGTGATAGGACAAGGGGAAATGGTGTTAAGCTAAAAGAGGGTAGATTTAGATGGGATATTGGGAAGGAATTGTTCCCTGGGAGGGTGGGGAGGCCCTGGCACAGGGTGCCCAGAGAAGCTGTGGCTGCCCCTGGATCCCTGGCAGTGCCCAAGGCCAGGTTGGACATTGGGGCTTGGAGCAGCCTGGGACAGTGGAAGGTGTCCCTGCCCATGGCAGGGGGTGGAATGGGATGAGCTTTGGGGTCTCTTCCAACCCAAACCACCCTTGATGTGATAGTTCACACCCCCCCCAAAAAAAACCCCAAACTATAGAGGTGACAAATCAAGCTGTTATATGAGATTGAGTTTTTGGATTGGTTGCTGTCTGCTGCAAGAGTTGTCTTCTGCTCATTTGAATAGTTCAGGGGGATACGGTCATAGATACCTGTGTCTTCTCCCCTCTTCCTTCTCAACAGAAATTGGCATCATTTTTATCAGCTTCCTTGTTTCTATTTTCTAATCCTAGTAGGAAATTCTTGAGTGGATAAAGAAAAAAATTTTAAAAGGCAGGAAGAATATAGTCCCTGTTTCCACTAGCGATTGCCACTCAGGGTATTAATGATGCTGATAAAAATCTGTGAAACATAAGAGGATTTTTGCTTTCATTTACCTGAAACTGTTTGAATAAGCTACATGTATGTAGAAATCGGGATGCAAGCTGTAATTCTCCCCTTTTCCTCCCTGTGTCCTGATCTGGAGCAGAGGCACTACCTCACATTAGTTGCCTTTCAGAAAATGCCAAAACAAGCAGCAGAGCCAAGAGTCAGGCTACAGCCTCTGCTGTATGTGGGGCTGATTGTTTCCACTGCTGCCATATGCTTTGTGTTCTTCCAGCCCTAAAATTCATGGAAAACAACTCCCAGAGTAGTCTCAGCTGTAAATGAATGCAACTACTGCACACAAATAGCTGAAGCATTAAAACCCCGTGTTAATAGAAAGCCTTTTTGTAGTATTTTCATCTACAGTCCTCCTGCGAAGCCTTTGCTGCCCTGATTTTTTTACTACATAATAGCTTTCGTGTAAGCTTTGTAAAATCACAGCAAAATACAAGGTAGTGTTGCAGCTTACGTAGATTTCTCTCGTAGGAAGTCCTTAACAATAACTGGTATTTTGCTTGTGCTTGCAGCTGAGATTAGCCTGAAATGCTGCTAGTGCACAGAGAGATACTGGGTACCTCTCTTTGCTCTCCAGCTCTGCTCTGGAGGGTCTGGCATTCTGGCATCTGAAGTGTTTCGCCAGCCTTTAATGTGAACTGGCAGGGAACGACTTGGGCACGGCTGCTGTGAGCAGTAAGGAATTTAGGTTTGTTTTCCTTTGGCAGCAGGGTTAAATTGGGCACGTCACAGCTTTTTTGGGTCTGGTTTTGTCAAAGGCAAGATGAACATGCTCATCTGGGGAGGTCATGAGTCTCAGACAGTTTTACGAGCATGGAGGGGCTGGTGGGCTGTGAGTAAAGCAGGCAGAGTGGTCCCAGTGTAGGTTAGCCTTCTGGAACTGGTTTTCCTTCCTGAGGGTGAAAGCTTGCCAGGGGTGAAGCTTCCCACCGCTCTCCCACGCAGCTGGTTCCGTGCTTAGGTCTCTAACAAAGTTCCATCTGTGCTGGCTTCCTCCTCCTCCTCCTCCCCATCTGGCAAATCCACTCATTGCCCTGCCTACAGAAAGCCAGTCTGGATGGTTTCCTTCTGCTTTTGGTGCCTTGTTCCTGGAGGTATCAGTAACTGGAAAGCAGCACTGAATCAACATCTCAAACAGTTCTATCTCCTATCACATGACAGGGCTCATCCGCTTTGTGCTGTTCCCAGTCTGTCCACCAAACCCTACAGAAAGCGTAGGAACGAATTTTGAGGAGTCACAACTGGTGCACTTGGACTCAAGGCATAGGGACAATGACATTTTGCTTTTGGACCTGAGCCTGAACGTGTCCACCTTAATGGAAATATGACTGTACCAAAGTTCCACGGAGATGTTGCAGGCAGGGTTCACGAGCCATTAAGGTGATGTTTAAGCAGAGATCTCAGAAATGGAGAGCTCTTGTGGAATTTCATTTAAACACTGACTGTACCTTTCCCTAACGCTTTGTTGGGATGTGGAGGAGCTTTCCTGGCTGCTGAAATGGGAATTAGGCAGCACTGGCTTTTAGTTACTAATCCAGTAGCTGAAATGTTATTGGAGGGGAAAAAAGTTTAAAAAGTATTCAAGCATCCTATCCTGATCTGTGCCTGAAATTAACATAAATTAAACATCACAGACAGCTTGACACAAAGACTCATTTGTAGACCTAACAGGAAAGGGATTAGCTGAGAAAACTGAGAACATGAGGACTCCTGCACCATCCAGGAGAAGTTATAAGAGAAGCCTTAGCTGATGGTTGTCAGCAACATTTCGCTTAACTGGGACTGTTTCTGTGTCTGTTCACAATCTTAAAGCCTGGCTGTTCCTGGGATTACTGTTGGTGTGAGCGGTGTTTTGTTTAATAGGCAGGGAGTGTCTGGAAAAACACAGGAGATGGAGTGTTAGAGATGCCTCTTTGTGCCTACTAATACTGATATTGCTATAAAGACTGCAATCAAACCCATATGAAAAACACATATGGAAACATCAAGTTTTCCTGAATTATCTTCACCATGCTTTTCAGTGAATGTAAAAACTTAAATAGGTTAAGCTTCCTCTCGTAACGAATTGGGATGAAATTCTGTTATTTTACTGGGTAAACATTTGGGTCAGTCAGTTACTATAACAGAGTGATTAGATTGCTCAAGAGGCTTTGAAACAAATGTAACTAATGAATTAACCTCATTCAGGGAGTGTGAAATCTGTTCCAGGAGAAATGCCAACTAGTTCAAACAATACTAATTATGGAGTAGCAACAACAAGCGGCTGTCGGAGCTGCAGCTCATTCCCCAGTGCCCCTGTCATAGCTGGGAAAATGCTCTTCTGTCCCCAGCCTGCCCGAAAAAAGGTGGGATGGCAAAAGCGACCTGCTTTTCTGGAGGTGGGAGCACAGATTAATTCTCTGCTGCAAGGTCAAATTATCCTGCTTGAAGGGTCTTCTAATCAGAAGTGGGCTGCATACCAGCATGGAGCTGCAGAACAATGAACTAGCAATAACTCTGTGTGTTCACCATATGGGGAAAGGAATCTGAGAGTCACTTCTCAATTCTAGCCCCAGGGACTCGGATTTCCACTAACCTGAAACTTTCTGAAATGTTAAAATGAACCATCTTTTAAACTGCCCGAGTTTTGGCTCCTTGTTGATCTAAGTTTCACTGTAAAACCATTTACAACATTTACAGATTTGCAGAACTACTATCTTCGTTAAACCAAAGTCATTGTTCAGATCTGGAGTTGTGCTGTGGCTTTGATCAGGCTGATGATGGCCTGTGCTCTAGCTTTAAAGCGTTTTCAGTGAAAATAAGTGGCTTCTTCACACAAAGCAGGTTTTAGGTCCTAAGTTCTACCCGAGCTACCCAAAGCTTAGACAGCTTCATTGCAGCAAAGACTCAAATCATACACAATATAAAAAAACTGTTCAATTGGTACCCCTGAGTCAGGGCTCAGCTAACATCCTGAATTTTATAGCAGAGCAAATCCAGTGACAGCTTCATATGCCAGCTCCAAGATACTCAGCACTTTATTGAGCTCTTATCACGGCTAAATATGATTACACTGAAAGTGTCTCTAAGCTTGTTGCTGTTGTCACTTTCTTGACGGAGAATCAATATTTGATTCACCACATAATTCCATGTTAAGCTTAGGTCTCACTTCAGCTGTGGCATGCTGACAGGGCTTGAAAAGTTATGGAATACCGTAGGCTCAGTTGTCACCTTGGAACTTTCAGGCACAGGCTATTGATTTAATGCAGGAAAACCATGGGAGAGGTCACTCTAGATTAGTTTGAACTCATCTTTTAGAACAATTACCTTAATGTTTAGTAACATGTTCTATGCATAATGCTGTGGCATCCAGTGATAAGGAATGAAGAAACAGGATAAGAAATTGATACAATGAAGTCAAAACAACGAGGTCTTGTTGATGAATGTCCCATGTGACTTATTTTAAGAGCATGACGTTGTGCAACTGGCGGATTTTTGGTGACAGATTGTGCAGTTTAAATAGCAACTTGAAATCATGTGTCTGGTAAGAAACCAAAACATCTTCTTAGGTGTTAAGAGGAGTGTGAGCTGTTACTGATCAGTGAAGGGATCCAAAAGAGCATGACAACAAAGCTGAGGATGGTAGTTGGAGCTGGTCATGGTACTTCCCTACATTTCAGATGAGAAATCCAGTTCTTTTTGCCCTTGACACTTGTGCATGTGAGTGCAGACATCACAAAAACAGCCAGCAGTAGACTGTAGCTTCTTAGAATCCTAGAATCATTTTAGTTGGAAAAGACCTCCACGATCATCGAGTCCAAGCTTTGTCACCCAGCCCAGAGCACTGAGTGCCACATCATGTTCCTTGAACACCTCCAGTGATGGGGACTCCAAACCTCCCTGGGCAGCTTCTTCCAGTGCCTGACTACCCTTTCCATGGGGAAATTCCTGCTGATGTCCAACCTGAGCCTCCCCTGGCCCAGCCTGAGGCCATTTCCCGTCATCCTATCCCTGTTCCCTGGGAGCAGAGCCTGATCCCCCCACCCCTGGCTGCCCCCTCCTGTCAGGGAGTTGTGCAGAGCCACAAGGTCCCCCCTGAGCCTCCTTTTCTCCAGGCTGAGCCCCTTTCCCAGCTCCCTCAGCCGCTCCTGGTGCTCCAGCCCCTTCCCTGGCCACGCTCCAGCCCCTCAATGTCCCTCTGGCTGTGGGTGCCCAGAACTGGACACAGCCCTCGAGGCGCCTCAGCAGTGCCAGCACAGGGGATGGGCACTGCCCTGGTCCTG
The DNA here is from genome assembly GCA_014706295.1 of Lycocorax pyrrhopterus obiensis. Lineage (NCBI taxonomy): Eukaryota > Metazoa > Chordata > Aves > Passeriformes > Paradisaeidae > Lycocorax > Lycocorax pyrrhopterus. The sequence goes on from JACSVZ010000009.1 coordinate 668,159, forward strand.
CTGGCCATGGAGAAGAGAATAACAGGCACTCTGCTACAGCTGTGCAACAGGCAGCCTGCCCAAGAAGAGGAGTGCTGTCACCAACACCAGATTCTGTGGGAAGACACGGTGGCTGTGTAGAATTGTTCACTTCAGTGCCTCTCGGGATGGTTATGGGCTCCCTGCGGCAGCACTTGGAGTACAGCCCTGCTTGTTACACACAGGTCTGAGTTTTCTACTGAATGTGTTTATTTGGGTGTGTATCCGACATCAGCATCACCTGAATTTGCCTTTCTTTGGACTTTTAACTTCAAAATCAGTGAGATTTACCTGGTGTAGTAACTCCAGCCTTTCAGCTTTCCCACGTAAGGAATTCCCCCCAGGGCTGGCTTGCAGCCCAGCCAGCCCCTTGCCCCAGTGGACAGTATTCCTGAGCACTGCTGTGTCAGAAGGGGGTCTCCAAAGGGCTGGCATCTAGGACACGGTCACCATAGAAACCGGGGGGATTTGCTCTGTGTCTGTGTCAGTCCTTTGAGCTGCTTAACAGCTCGCTGATAACAACTCACACTCACACGGCTCAAGGAGCGTGGCAGAGACGGGGCCGCGCTGCAGTGCGGGCTGTGCGCAGATCCCGGGAAGAATTCCCTGGAAAGGCTCTCCTACTCGCTGGTTGTATGCATCACCTTGTATGCCCCCTTCCTGTAGCTGCAGCTTCCTCATAAAAATGTAATAAAACCCCATGGGCTCTTTGTCTGGAGACAAGGAAGGGCTCCTGGCACATTTCCACCATCCCATTTTGCTTATGGTTTGACCAGGTTTGTCTGACCTAGTTCTGTTCATAAACTGGGCTTAATGGTGGAGTCCTGGAAACGTTCCCAGCTGCTAAAGCCAGGCTATTCCCTCTGCAGTAATTAATTGCAGTTCAAAAGCCCTTCACCAGCTATGTATCATAACATTAACATAAAAAAACATGTTCTCTGGGATTCTAAGCTTTGAACAATCTTCTTATGGTGCCCAGACTTATATTCCATAGAACCAGAGCACCATGGGACCCTGCTCATCAATTGCTTGCTTCTAAGTACAGACTGAACTGGAAAATCTCTTTCCTGTGTACCCATTTGCAGACCCGTTATCACAGTATAAAATGAAGCTTGGGATTGTTTTTATTAAGCTGGGTGTGATATTTCATTCCAGTGTAACTTTCCATCCACTTGCAAAAAAAAAAAATAATTTGAGAATGAGTATAATGAATTGAAACTTGATGCCCAATAATAATTTGAACACCATGAGGCTCCTGGAGAGTGTTCAACAATTATTAGAGATAGAGAGAATTTTTAGCACTAACTGCCTGACAAAGAAGCAACTTTGGGTTGAACTAAGGGTATCTGAATCACACATCTTCAGCAGACAGAGCAGGAGACTGCTGTAAAACCTATTGATGCCACTGATTTATTAAAAAAAAAAGAGGTTTGAGCAAATATTAATGTGCTTAGCTACTGACTGTGTGAATTGTAGAGGAACCTCGTTTTGGCATTGCAGTTCCTGTGATGGTTCCTTTGGGATTTCCTGGACCTGAACTGTGTCAGCTGCACTTGCTTCCAGCTCACTGAGAAATGTGGAGCTGAGGCCAGGAGCTGGTACAGAGCTCAGCCTGGGAGCTGCCCTGGTCAGTGGGGAAGGGTTTTCTGAAATGCTGCAGTTTGGAGAGAGTAGGCTGCTCCTACTCAAGGTGCTCAGCCTGAGGTATACATCTGATACCACTGCAGACCAATTCAATCCACGTAATTTCCAGCAAAGGGGCCAGGAATCCTGTGTGAAGGGCTCTTCTTCACATGGAAGTGACTGGAAGTTACAGTGAATCCTCCCCTGCATAATTTATATCCCCCTCTTCAGTACTCGTCACATAATTTCTTTTACATCCAGTTCTAGCCCCTCAGCAGCATTCTTGAGGCTCATTAGCTCATGTGCAATATTGAAGCAAGCTGGAGGATGAGATTTTCGAGCCTTGTGTTACCAAAGATTAATACAGATTTTTTTTTTCCCCAAATAATCAACTGCAGACTGGTGCCAGGACTCAGATGTATGGGCTCAGATGTATTTTGTCTGATGGAAAAACATTTCCTTCGCTTTGTAGAGGCTGCTTACATCCCTTCTGCTGCCCTTGAGTTATTTGTTATAGCTTTCCTGACACCTGGAGCGGGACAAGCCAGTCCCTTGGCCCACATCTGAAGGTGGACAGTGTTAAAAAGAGAGGTCAAGTGTGGTTCAGTAGCTTTCAAAAGAGACCTTGGGTATTTTAAGCACAACACTTCATTTAAAGTCAAAAGACTGAGTTGCAACACTCTTCAAAGAAAGCGAAGTTCTTACTTTTAGGACAGCTCCAGTGTCCCTGAAAGCGTTCCCGAGGCAGCGGAAGCACCTCGGATCTGCAGTGCGGAATGCTTTGCTTTCAAAGCCTGCGAAGCTGAAACGCCTCAAAGCTTAGCCTCAGCTTTGTCTACAGTTTCATCTTGTGTCACTACTTTGAAATGCAAGATAAAATGTAGACTTAGGTCTCCTTGAACTCAACCGACTTGAGGAAAGTACAGGCGTGACAGAGCTGCATTTTGCAGGCAGGGAACTGGGATGGAGGCATGTCCCTGCCCTTTGGCCTCAGTTCAGCACAGAATGCAAGAGCCTGCTATTGACCCAGGTCTCAAGGGTCAAAAACCAGGGGAGTTTGGCACTAGTTTTCCCAAGAGTAGGCTGGATGAAGTCAGATGAAAGTATGGCATGGATTCCTACTTGCTCCTGTTCAATCACCTGAGCTGTCACAAGTTCGACTGCCTCGTTATCCTTGGGCCCTCAGCTGAATTTTGATGACCTGTGTGGGAAGTGTTTAACGCTACCACTGCAGACTCCTCACTGCTCCAGACAAGGCTGCAGAGCCTTGGTTGCACCAGAAATGTTTAAAGTCAAATCAACCATCGTAAAATTCAATAAAGCCACTGAAAAAAATTCTGCTGTGGTCTCCAGTAGCAGCTCTGCAGGTGTACTGTCTTGAGAACTATAAATGTTTATTTGTGTTTTATCTCTTCACTACTTGATTTAAAAAAGGTGTAGCACACTTTTAAATATTCCCTGAAGAATTTGGGAGGGCCCTGTAGTGTTAAGATATGTGCAGCCTGGGGTAGAGTACTCTGAAAGCTGAGATAAACTATTGCAGCAGTGGTTCTGTGTCTCGGCCTGGAAAACAGGATAGAAATGTCATTCCTCGTACAGCTGACAAGCACATGTGCACATCTGCTGGAGCTATGCATGCCAAACAGACCTGGGATTGCTGCTGCCTTGCAGAACATGAAACCTGGATGGCAAATAGTTATCTAACATGAAATACTTGGCACAAGTCTCAAGAGCTAATTTCATCTTTATGCTTTGTTCTTTAAGGGAAACAGGTTGAATTGGAAGCTAATACTTTTGTTAGAAGTCTCATACTCTAGAGGATATAAATATTACTGGTTTTTAGGAATGGTATAAATCCTGTGAGTGCAGGCCATGGTCAGTTGGAATTAACAGAGGTGAAATCTCAAGCAAAAGGGCTTCAGGGTGCTGGTTATCAATGCCAAGCTAAGTTGCACATATCAAGAACTTTCCTTCATGGCTCTCAGGTCCAAATAAGCTTGTGAGTTCAGTTAAGAACGTACTCCAAGGATGTACCAGTCCTGCCTGTAAAACTTGGCTATCTGATGCCATTCTGAATAACATGGATGGAAGAAATTGATTTTGTGGCCCCAGACCCCACCTTTGGGCGACAGGGGTGAAAGTTCTACCTGGGCTGGGTGCACGTATCAGGATCAGCGGCCTCAGTAGGTTACAGATGCATTGAGTTCTGCATTCTGGAAGTAAACTGGCTGTTCCAAGCAAAGGGAAGGATCCAATCTTTTCTCTAGGATTGTGGCTGGGGTCCCTTGGATGTTACAGTTCTCATGGCAGCCTGTTTTTTTGAGGTTCTTCTGAAACAGAAAGCATCATGTGGTAAGTCTGCATCTTGAATCTTGTGAAAACAATGCCAAGAGGAAGTGAGCCTCTAAGTGAAAATGGGGAAACAACTGGAAGGACTGAGTAAGTGAAGTAACTCCATAACCAAAACAGCATTACAGCATTGCAAAGAAATACAGGGAAGTGAAGAGTCACTTCCCAGAAAAATTTCCCTCTGAAACAGTCAATTCATTTACTATGGAAAGAGTGAGTATTCCTAGAGTGACTTGGAGCTTCCCTTATTGCGGTAACTGAAAATAACATGGAGTAAAGTTGTTGGTTCCTCTAAACAATCCGCACAGAAACCTTTCAAAGGGATTTCAGATTTTGCTGGGAAGTGTTCAGAGCAAAACAGACATGGAAGCTATGCCATAAATTGGTCAGTTTGGGGCTTGTGAGGACAAACCGTGGCACACATGAACTTGCAGTGTTCCAATGGTTATGATCCTGCACTGCACACCTCATGGATCGCCTGGCACACGAATGCACTGGGAAAGGAGTCTGGCCTCTTGTGGCCACTGGCACAGAGCACTGGGCAAGCATTTGCTGTTGGGAGAGGAGTTGCCTTCTTTTGCTGGACAGCTGGGCGACACCAGGGTTCTTTCTGTGTAAAAAGGGCAAACACTGTAAAGTGTTCCAAAATGTAAGGATAGCCCAATTTGAGATGTCTATCAGACAGAAGTGCATCCGTCTTGTTGCTGAACTGTGCTGAACCTGTTAAAAGTGCTCCAAGCTTCCCTGAGCTACCCCAAAGTATCTGTGTAACAGTGACAGAAACAGGGCATTGCTGCAAAAAAAATCATCCCAGCAGTGGCCAGAGTGTGCTCTGCAAGAAATTTAATATAAAAGAAGGTGCCAAAGAGGTACAAGGTGGGGAATAATTCACTATGCACGTGGTTCAACAGGACTTTTTGCCCCAAAGAGCTTAGTTTTCCAAGAAGAGGTCATTTGGCATCCGAGGTTAACAGAGTTATTGTGGGGGTTTGTGACTGACACTGGCATAAAGCAAGGTTCCACTTTTAGTCCTGTTTTTATCCATGATGCAATAAGATGTAGCAGAATTATGAGTTTGTCTCAGATCTCAGGCTTTATTAATCATCTGATCAATTGTAATAACCTGGCATAATGGCTATGATGGAAGAGCAGCTTTTGTGTCCTGCCAGCCTCTTTCCATCATTTTAACCTGCTGTTTGAAGTAAGAAGACTGGAGTTCTTAGTGGCAGTGGATATGACCAGTCCCAGTGTCTTTCATCAGGCTGCCTTCTGAAGAATCCTGGGGGTGCTATTCACCATTTGTCTGCTCAGAATAAACAATAAAAACGTGTTAAAAGTTGACTGGATCAGGTCTAACCAAGCTAATGATGAACTCTTACAAGCAAATAGTTTTCTCTGTGAATTAGACTTTAGACTTCAACTCTCTCAGCTGAAAGGAAGAAAACATCCCACTATTTCATGAGCTCTTGCTCCAGGACAAATAGTTTCTCATCTCATGCAAACCGCTTGCAGGTTGTACAATATCCTTGCAAAAATAAAAAAGGGAAATAAAATAACTGGAGAAGCTATTTGAGATTTCCACATTCTTAGGTGCTTTTTTACAGGTAGATTTTCTTGCAAGGAAGTCTGTCAGGAGAACACAATTTTAAGCCTGAAAGCAATCAATTTGGAGACTGCTGAAACTTTGCCAGAGAAAGTTTTCTGTAAACACACCTAAACTTAGTCAGTGAAAGTTCTTGTTGGTTTTAACCAGGTGTCACATTTCATCTGCTTAGCACTGGCAGCCCTACTACTGCAGCCCAGCTGCACATTTCCTGCAAAGCAACTGAGGAAAACCCAAGGGGTTTTTTTGTTAGAAATTACAAGGTGCAGTTGGTTCATGTGGGCACTGGGCTGAGGAAATAGGAACCTACACTATTGATGATCGATCTGTCAGTGTGGTCACCTCCTGTGTTTACCTGCTCTTAATTTTCACATGTAATGAGCTCTCTTCAGACAATTTAGCGTTCTGAAATGAGCTGTTGGGTAGTTCTGTGGAAACGGGAGTTCTGTAACAACCAAACACAAAAAGGGAATTGAACAGAATATTATGCTACTTCTCTTAAGTCAATAGTCCATGTGCATTTGAATATTGCGTGTCTATCTAATGGCAGGAATGGGAAGAGCTCAGGATAAGCAAAGCTGGAGACCTGCTTCTATTTTTGTTGTTGTTTCGAGCAGAGATTTCTTAGGTAAGTTACTAAATACCACAAACTGTAGCTGAGCTGAAGCTGGTTGTGCCTGGGGGTGTCATGGTGTGAGTCTTTCTGTGTCCTTAGCTAGACAGCTTCTTTTGGCCATGCCAGACTGGGCTTTCAGACTGAACTTACCCTTTCTGTGATCTGGCCGGGTGGTTCGTGCTGCAGTGAGACACTGCTGAGCACTTCTAAGGGGTTATAGCACAATTACAGTATCTCAGTCACAGTGTTGAGCTGGGGGCTGATTAACTTGGGTTGGTCAAGGGAACGGACAGCCATGCCTGTTTAAAACTTCACAACGTGCAGCTTGCCATCACTAATTAGGAGGATGTGTTAATTTGCTGGAAACAGAACGCTAACCACATCCAAAGAGAAAAGCATGCACTGTACAAAAAGTATATGCTTAGACTCCAGCACTCTGCTAAACTAATTCTGTCTGATGAAGCATACAGTGACATTTGACTGACCTTGTCAGCTGGAGGGGTGAATGGATAAAAGAAATGAGCTTTCAGTCTCTGGCTGAACATATTTAATATGCTGGGTAGGAGGTCAGTATGACTCATCCTTTCCGTTTGCTGCACGGCCTGGGATTTAGAGAAAAATCTGTGCTTCTGTCGAACCCTTCCAGAGATGTTAATGCTTCGTGGTACTTGAATCCTCCACAGGTGCCTTTTCCAAACTGATACCCAGGTTCTGTAAAGCTGCCACCCCTCTAAGTGTGATTTAGTGTCCCTATTGAAGCCAGGATTCCCCCATGCCACGATGCCAAAAGCTGACTGCATTCCTTAACATGCCGTGGGCCACTGCAGCTTCAGAGAGCACCAGCCTGGATCCTGCCATCCAGATCATGGAGCTGCTTCTAGAAGGTTCTTCCCTAACTTGCTCCTGATCCAAGTACCACTTCCCTGAATATGGAAAGCGCCGTGTGGTTTTTGTGCTGAACCAAACCCTGCACGTCATTTAACGAGACTGCCTGGCTTGAAGAAGGCTCAGCACAGGGCTGGTGCTGCCCAGGTAACAGCAAACCCTGAGAAGAAGCAGCACTTAGCTCTTCCTGCCTCACTGAGAGGTGCCTCAGCTTAGTAACCTGCTTCTAAAAACAGGTCCCTGAGGAAACAGTGCACTGTACATGAAGATCTCCACAGGAGTTTAATTAGGTGCTGTCCTTTGAGAAGTGCACTTTTTTTTCTCAAGACTTTTAGAACCGGGCCTCTGGTTCCTAATTATCTTGTTCTTTTGACTGGGACAGCTAAATAATTATGATCCAGGCTGGGCGAATGAATGCAGTGATGTTCTTAAAGGCAATCAGCCACCCATTGCTCTGACAAAAGGTATGATAATGTAATAACCGAGCCTTGCAAGAGAGAAATGGGAACATAAAATGTAAAATGTTTGCACAAGTTTGCCTGGGAATTAATCGAGTCAGCTCTACCTTGGATACAGGATATAGGTCCTCCATGTTCCAGCTGAAGCTGTAAGTGATTTCTAAATGAGTGTGACATCAAGTGAGCAGAAACCTAATCAGTAATTGATAGATACAGTTGCATGTCCCTGTCACCGCCCTGTCTCGGATACGCAGCCCGGATTGAGCCTCTGAGCCCTCAGTGCAGCCTCTCAGCAACTTTAACTGCACTCCAGTGGTGTTAGAGGCCAGTAATAAAGTACAATTTATCCAGCACCTTGGCCATTATCAGCTCGCATAGAACTGCTAAATGCAGAAGAAGGAGACAGGATTTACCATATGCAAAGGGATAATCTTTGCCTTTTTTTTTTCTTTTTTGTCCCAGCTGTCTAGACAGCTAGACAAATGCCAGGTTCATTTCTCAAGACCCTGACTGCAAGATATTTTAACATTTCATCCTCTATCTTGAGTGCAATCTGCCCAGATTGTCTGGTAGCTATTGATCATATAGCCAACAGACTTGGTGGTTTGTCAATCCCTTGAAAAAAGTAAAAAGTACCCCTGTCCACGATGATAGTGAGTTTGGTGTGTTTCTAAGTTGATGAATGAAATATAAAGGTGGCTGAGGTTGTGAAAATAGTACTGGAGCGATGAAACACTTGAACAGATTAGTGTGAATGCCAGCTGTAAGCCCAGATCTCCTTGTACTGACAGACAAGCTCTTGGACTTGGAAGCAAAACAGAAGGAGAGTTCAGAAAAATTGTAAGGCTGAGCTTTACTCAGTGCTCATACCACACTGGAAATGAGAGTATGGAGAAATGGGAATATCCTCGTAGCTGTGCAGCTCTCTTTATCACCCTTCTCCCCCCCACTTCTGCTGTCGATGTCAATCTTCACCAATCTGGTGCGTGAAGGAGTGTTTTTTAGGTGTGAGAGCAAACACCAGACTTCCCCAATATGTTTCTCTGTGCCGTGCGTCTGTTGCAGTCTTGCTCCGGGCTTAGTTTCTGCTTCTGACAGACTCCACCAAGCCCTGACTGGAGTCGTAGTATTCGAAATGCAAAAGGTGGCTTCTGGGGGAAGCCTTTCCAGGACGAAAACCCAGTGTAATTCACACTGTTCTGCTTGAAAAGTGTTGTGTTTGGGCTGAGCACTGGCATTTGGCACAACATGATGGAGCAGGAGGCAGTGGCACTGCAGACATATGATGGATAACAAGCTTGTGGCTCAGAGCAGTTGCTCACATCAGACCTATGGAAATTCATAGTGTGTGATTTAACACTTGCTATGAAGCAGAATCTCAAAAAGCTGTTCACAAAGAGGGAAGGAAAGCTGATAATGGTCCATAATGATGGCTCTCACAGAGAACTTGCTGCCCAGCCCTTCCTAAGAAGCCACCTGCCACACTGAGGGAGCACAATGGAGCTGCATCCTGATCCCCAATGTGGGGCACGGCCTGCAGGGCAGCCGATGGAAACCTGGGTGTGACATTCCTTTGATGTAGCTGGGATTGTTACCCCCACTGAGTCCACAAAGGAAAATTTAAATGTGCCCTGCCAGGGGTTTGTTGTGCCCAGCCTTGGGGTGTCACAGCTGAAACTGCTTCATGGCCTACTGCGGATGCAGGAAAGGTCATGGAATCATCAGAGAATGGTTTGGGTGGGAAGGGACCTTAAAGATCATCTTGCTCCAACCCCCTGCCATGGGCGGGGATGCTCCCATGTGCCCCAGGCTATTCTGTGCCTGTGCCCTTTGCAGAAGTCATGAGGAAAACCCAGGCGTGCTGCATTCCTGCATCTTAAACATTAGATTTCTTATTGGCACCAGAAGATTGACCCTTTGCATGGATCATCACTGTAGGGGTGCAGCAAAGCACAAACCTCTACACATTTAGTAGCCGAAATGTCAGGTTCAGACAAAGAGCACCCGGGTTTGGTACGAGAGAGAGAACCAGTTATGGTTTGTTAAAGCATCAGATTGGAAGACAGGATGGGATACTGGGGGCTGGAAATAAGTAGCTGATGGGCTTTCATGCTACACTTGAAATTTGTTTTCATTGTGCAAGCAAAACCACTCCACTGTCCTTACACAAGAAGAAAACCTTTTCCTTCAGCCTCTGACCCTGTTCCTTGCTTCCATTCTCTTCCAAATTTGGATTTTAGCTTGAGTTTTGAGTGCTGTCGTGTTCCCTGGAAGAGCTGACGTGTAGTGCAGCTGTGCTTTTTCATCAGGAGAGACTTGGGGAGACCCCAGAAATTAATTTCTGAATAATCAATGCATAGGAAATGCCCCAAGTAGAAGTCTGCCCTGGCTTCAACAGGAGCCAGGAATTTATTCCTTTAAGTGAAGGAATGTTTGCTCTTGGGAGTCACGAAACAGTGTTATCTTCTGTAAAGATACTGGAGAGGTGTGAGCAGCCAGTCTGATCTACTGTATGGCAATGCTGTGGTGGTGGTCAGTGTAGCTTAAACCTGGCTGGCAGGCCTGTCCCAACCAGAACTACTTTCTTTCCCTTTTTAAAACAGATTAGCAAGTAAAACTACTCAGACTGTATTCAAAGACTCTAAACTTTCTGAGAAATGATCCTGTTTCCAGAGCACATCTGCTATCCGCATTGATGAGCCTGTCTTTCCGACTGCAGTGGCCTTTTTTTTCTGGATATTGGCAATACCCATCTCTAACAAACTTAGTTGGGAGGGGGCCTGCCAGCTTCAGGCTAGCTGTGCACCAGAATAGCCATTCTTAGCAGCCAGTTATGTAGTCACAACTTCACTCAGACACTTTTGAACACAGTAAGAAGACATCTTTTGAATGAAATGGACTGAGTTTTGGTGGACTGAGGAATTGAAGCACAAAATTGTGTCTTTTTGGTCCATTTTCCCCTGAAATCCTGAGTGCTGTCTTTTTAATTGTCTGGGAATCAGCGACTCCTCTGTGAATGGGACGGTCACAGCTGACAGCCCTGCCTGTGAAATCTCTTCCCTGCTCTTCAGATACTTCTAAGTCATTTCCCACAACCATATGGTTGTCAGGAGGATTTAACCTCTATCCTCGGAGGGGCTTTCACTTCCACGAGCAGCTGAGAAGCTGCCCTGTGCTTTCCCATCAAATACAACCAATACAGATTTGTAACATCATCAGAAAAGATGCCAGCTCCTTTCTGAGAAATCCAGTGACTAAAAGGATAGAACATGAGGAAGAAGAAAGCTGAAATGAGCCCCTGGCACAACCAGGGAGATTGTTATCTGTGATAAATGATGGAAACTACTACATAATTTTGGTAATGAAGGTCCAAATGTAGGAAGCGAAGTGCATCATAGCTCCCTGGGTCCATTGCTGCTTGGTTTCTTCTGGCTGCATGTCATTTTCAGAAGGCTGTACCATAACACTGCTCTGGGCTCTGTAGCCATCCTCTCAGAGGCTTGAGGCAGAGATAAGTCACTTAATATTTTTATCTCATCAGGCATATGTTTGTTATGAGACCCTCACACTGGGAGAGCCCTTCGTCCAAATTTGCATTATCCCACCTTGACTGATGAGTTTAGAGCCGATGTGGGGAAGGCAAGTGCCATTATGCCAAAGCTCAATGCATTTTATCAGTTGACTCAGCCCATATTTTCATTTAGTGCTTCACACCAACTCCCCTTAATGTTCATCTTTGTGTGCAGGTTTTCAGGTCAGGCTCAGACTGTCAGTGTTATGTGCTGCATGTGCTTGAAAGGAATATTTTCACAGAGTGGTAGCTGTGGTGGCAGCAGGAGGTTTCTAAGAATACGTTTCATAGTAGGTGTGTTGTACCTTCAATGTCTTCGCAGAGCTCTGTAAATAGGGGACTGAGCTGTTACCAGCAGCTACTCCCCCCAAGCTGGCATTGCTAAGGGAAGAGCAACACTAATTTGTTTCTGTATAATAAGGTTTACTCACTGCTTGATGTCATTGAGCCTCACAAACTTCCGAGCGTGGCATTTTGCAGCTAGATTCAAACGCATCAAGCAAAATAATAGCAATGTGTTGCTGAAATTTGAATGAAAGAATAAGCAAACCAGCCTGGAAAAGGAATTCTCTCAGAGGCACAAGGCATTTTGTGCTGATTCCATTAAGGATTTTATGAGTTTAGCTATGGCTAAGCATAATGCTTTTACGGGGAGCAGCAGCGTGATGGATGATGATTTTTAGAAGCGAAATAGCAGTGCTGCTCTTCAGCTGTGCTTAGAGCTGCTCACCAGCTCTTCTCCTGAGGCTTAATTAAAAGGAATATACTGTCCATCTCCATATGGAAATACTGGCATTCTAGAAACACCCGTTTGCTTTGATCTTAGTGATTGGTGCTTAAAAAGCAGATGGACCCAGGTGCCATATTTTTTTGTAATCTGACTGATTACCATAAATACTGCTGCTTTCTGGTAGCTGCTGAATGCCAGCATTCTGGCCCTGGGAAGCTGCAGGAGGTGCAGCCTTGGCGTGCAGGCTGGCAGAGGCAACACACCCGAAACAAGTTGTTCAGAGTCACCCGTCATCGCAAAGAAATTCCTCTGCCCACTCCTTCCTGTTGCCTTCTGGATGGGAGATGATCCTGGGAGCTTGTGGGATGTTGCTGTTAGCTCCTCGTGGAAATGCTGAGGCTTCCCCCTCCCCCTGTGCTCCTGCTACAAACACAGATCATGGCACCGAGCAAAATAACAAGGTTGTGGCCCAGGTGGAAATTTCCCCCCAAGGCGAAGATGCTGCTGGCTTTGCAAAGCTTGTCTTAGGAAGGAGGATGTGAGCTTTGCCATCCCTCTTCCCTTGATCCTCAGGACTACCCAATCATGGAAGTGGTGCCAGGATGCAGCATGCCATCTGCACACAGAACTTTCTTGAGAAAACTTGGGACTTACAGAATTATAGAATGGGTTGGGTTGGGAGAGACTTAAATCTCATCTTGTTTCAACCCCCTGCCATGGGCAGGGACACCTTCCACTATCTCAGGTTGCTCCAAGCCCCATCCAACCTGGCCTTGGGCACTTCCAGGGATCCAGGGGCAGCCACAGCTTCTCTGGGCAACCTTCAAGAAGGCCCAAGTGTGAGTTGGAAAGATGCAGGAATTATGTGTGTTAAAATTAAGGGAGCAACAAGCAGGAGAAGTAAGAGAGGAAGAAAATATGATTTAATAGAGAATAAAGCATCCAGAGCAGAACATGTGAGGACTGGGGAAGTGAGGGAGGCAGCTTGGTGCAAGAGGGAGTGACTTCACCCGGCATGGGGCTGAGCCTCAGCCCTGGCTGGGACAAGGGCAGGATGCTTCTCTCTTTCCTGCTGTCCTGCTGTGTCTGTGCAGGCCGCAAACTTTCTACGCCAGCACCCGACAAGTCTGTACCATGACTTTCACATAACCAAGGAGTTTGAACCCTCTGTGGCCTTGGAGTAATGAAGGTAAATAAGCTGATAAGGCTAAGGGCAGATGGGATGGAATTGCAGTGAAATAAAAAAAGAGGCTTTAACTTTTAACTTTGACTGAAATGTGTTTGAAGGACAAGATTAGCTTCAGTACGAGTGTGGCATCTCTTTAGTGAGTAAAGCTTTCACTTGACTGCAAGAAAGCCACAACTTTTAGTATCTCTTCTATAGTAACTGTTAAATATATAGCTGGCACATATGTGTTAGTGATGCATCAAGGCCAGCTCAGCAACAAATTAGTGACTATTTCTGTTGCTGAAAAGGCTGCTCATTTTTATAAGATGTCTGTTGTTACATTCTGCTAATCAGTATAAACAACTTGTTTTCTAATTTTCTGCTATTTGGGATGATTATGCTTCTGAAAATTTAGTCTTAGCTTCCTATTCCAATTTCAAGCCCATGGAGCTGGAGCAGGTTTGCCTTGGGAACAGAACTAGAATTTTTCAGTGCTGAGCATTCACTAAAGGCTTCCCCTGTATTCCTGACTGTGATATTTGGAGTGTAAAAGAACAATCACTTCTGCTCACATCTTTTCAGCTGCATCTCGTGTAACTGCTAAATTGAATCTTGTGATAACTTAAGTGCTTGATTTACTGCAGCCAGCCCTTGAGATTTCTAATAAAGTTGCACAATGCCAGGCTGCTGTACAGAGCCTGGTGTCTGCAGTTACATGACAGCATCTTTTTTCCTGTAGGAAAGGTGGTTGAGGTGACGTCTGAAATGTGACCTGAGGGAACACTGCTGGCTAAAAAGGAGCAGCTGATTTTTTGTTATTCTGGGAGGCTGAGCATATGGTACAGCACAAGGCCAAACAAGTCTCTGCCTGTGCTTTGCCATCCTGTCTCTTAATGTTCCCTGCAGTCTTCTCTCCCACCTCGGCAGGAAAAAGTTTTGCATGCCTCTTTCCCAGCTAATTAGATGTAGTGTTAAGGCACTGCTTTTCCCTATGAAATGGGCTTCAGCAAACGTGCTCAGAAGTCATGGCCCAGTGGCCACGGGGGCAGCCTAATGCCTGCATTAAATGAGTGGATGCCTTTCATTTCACTGCTCTTTGTTGAACTTGTTACTGTGTTTTTAATAATACGATCAACTGTGCTGTACGAATTATCTTCCCAAGTGCTAGCACTGGGCTCTGCTCCTCAGGTTCCTCTCTGTCATGGGGCTGTTGGAGCTCAAAGGTGAAGAAGGAAGCATTTGTTCTAGACTGAAATGAATTTGCTCTTAAAAAGCAAGGGCAAATGGTTCGAGCCTTGATTTGAGCCAAGACCCTTCACCAGAAACTGTTTGCTAAAGAAACCTTTATGTTTCCTTGGCATTGACTGTAGCTGGAAAGTTGGGTCTGGCTGACAAGGAATTGATTCTGTTTCAATTCTGTGAGACTGAAGCACGACACAAGAGTATTAGACAAATCCTGTGAAATCAAGAACATGGGAAAGTCTAGGAAAAGAGGAAATGCAGTGGTGGTAGCAGTGGATTCGCAATTCATTTGATAAGATTTTCAGGCACTGGGTTAATACCATGTGGTGGAGAGTTGATACTTCCAGCGGTGAGCTCAACCACTTAACTGTGTTTATGTGGATTATGCTGATGCTGGGTATTCTGCACGAGGCAGAATCTCAGATCTCCAGGCAAATATACACTCTGGGATGATTTTTTTTTTCCACAGCTGCAGTGTTTTTAATCTCCAGTGCAAATGACTTGCTCGGTTTTCTAATAGCTCAAACATACTGTAATTTGGTTTGGGGACAGCATGTCCTTTTAATTACAGGACCATGCCTGCTGCATTAGCACAGGAAGCTCGGGATTGCAAGTGGTTTCTCAGAAGCAGAGACGCTGTCAGCTCAGCTCTGAGGATACACAGCTCATAAATTGAGTATCCAGCTCAAGGCAACACAAAATTGTGCAGCTTCTTTGAGATTGTTTTGCTACTGATTGATTAAAAACCAGGAAAAAAACAAGAGCAGATCAAGCCAGAGGGGGCTGACAGTACCAGCATCACTGGTTCCACTCCAATTACATAAATTTAGGTATCAGGAGTGACTAATGCAACAGATTTGGGCAAGAGCCTGCCATGACTTTCATGGTTTGTCCTTCTAACTGGGATGTAATGCAGTGTGTCTCAGACTAGCAACATCCTATTAGCAATGCATACAAGAAATTAATTATTCAGCCTTGTTGTGGTGAGCCTTCAATTGGTTGCAGCCCAGTATTGTAAGAAAGAACTTTATGAGTCCTTGGTGGAAAGCAGATGTTTTAATATCTGCAGACTGGATAAAGATCTGCTCTGTTGATAATGCCTCACTTGCCTTGCGCTGCATTACTCGCGTTCTGCTTTTGTCCTTGGTAAGAGCAACAGGGCATGGGCCTGATAAATAACACCTCCATCCTGAGCAAAAGATTATGGGATCCTCATGCCAGAAAAAATAGAAGGAATCCAACCTCTCTCAGCAGGCTGTTGCCATCTAAAGTTGAGATCAAACATTAGAACCATAGGATCAGAGAATGGTTTGGGTTGGAAGGGACCTTAAATCCCATCCAATTCCAACCCCCTGCCATGGGCAGGGACACTTTCCACTAGACCAGGCTGCTCCGAGCCTCATCCAGCCTAGCCTTGAATTTTTCATTCTTTCAAATGATTTTCTTGCATTTCAGCTGTGTAGTTTTGGACTAGGAAGGAATTAAAATATATCTAACCAAAGAGCTTTGTTCATTTTCCTTCTTACCTGCTTCAGCAGGGCAGTCTGATTAGTTTCCTGTAGTGGTTATGCTTCTTTCACACTTCAAAATATCCCTCATTGCAAAGTATTCCTTCGCTCTCACACTGGATAAGCCAAATGGGCACTTCTGTCCTGCAGAACGTGCCAGTCTGTGAAACCCTCAGGTTGTGCACGGCCAGACTCAGTCACCAGGACAATGCCCCATGAAATGTGCCAGTCTGAGTTCTCAGAGAAATGAAGCATAACCCCCTTTAGTAGCTCTACTCTGGACCAAAAGTACTTTAGCTTCAGTGAGGTTAAACATAAAGTGGGTTTGGTCCCTCTTAAAATCAGAGAAGGCTTTTAAATAGACCTAAATTAGTCCATTTGCAGGGCTGAGAAATGGTCTCTTGGCTTCTCTCCCTTCTGACCCAGGGTGGTGAATTGAAAAGCCATGAAAAATAGGTTTTGTAGTCATAGCTGATACTTTGGGGGTTGTGATAATGCCCCAAGCACTGGGGTAGCAATTCCAGCAGCTGCCTCTAGAGAGGAATTCTGAGTTTGCATTGGATTCTGTTGGAGACAGACTGCTGTTAGCTTGGAGCTACAGTGTCTACAATAGCACTAATTAGCATTCAAGGTGAAAAATCATTCCTTCTAAAGCACAGCTTTTATTCTCTAATACTTCTGGTATCAGCTATCATGTAATGTGAACCTCGAGAGAAATGCTTTGTAAGTAAGAATTCCACTGCAGCTTGTCAGGCAGACTTGCACCACTGAACTTACCAAACACATTTAGAGTCAAAAATCTCTTGTTTCACTGGTTCCTGTAGCAAGTATTTGGAATAATTTGCCACTATATACAGGGCATTAAAAGACCCCAGCCTGAAATCTTCTGGCATTATTACATAAGACAAGTCTGAATTAACCACAGCCCATATGATCTCCGTCCTGGGAGGAAACAGAGCTGCCTGACTAAAATGGTGACATTCCTTAGAAATTCCCATAGTTAGGGACATTGGGATGGCCTGCTGGTTAAATCCAGATAGGTACAGTTCCATAGGACATGGGCCAGCTGGAGATTATGAAGAGCATCAGGACAGGAAGAAGAAACAAGCTCTTCCTAGAGAGAGCAATGAAAGCCTCAAAGAGGTTTCTGAGAGAGGCTGCGACATTTCCATCCTTGGAGAGGCTCAGAATTCAAACCAGATAAAGTCCTGAGCCATCTGATCAACCATTGAAATGAGCCTGCTCTTGGGCAGGGAGTGAGGGTCCAAAGTGAGGGACCTCCAAAGGTCCCTCCTGCCCTACAGGAACCTGTGACTGTCCCATTCCGAACCTCCAGTTACCCGTGGCAGGTGGGGCTTCCTGAACCGGATGTACAGGGCTGTATTTAGTAGCCCTTCAGGTCTTAATTCCCTTCTATGAATTTGTCCATGGGTTTTTTTAAAACATAAAAACTTCTGCTACCCATCATTTTGGAGCAAAATGTTCTGCAGCTTGTCTGTGCTGCCAGCTGCCACCTTCAGTTTTCATGGAAGCTGGGATGCCTTCTGCCTCCCATGTTGCAAACCAAAATAAATGTCACATGGGATTCTGTAAGTGTTCCCTGTTCTTCCTACTCCATAGGGGCAGATAATTGTTTCCCTGAATCTGTCTGGTCTTCCAAAGACTTTAAAGTTGTGTGACAAAGGTTGTGTCCTAGACCAAAGTGTATTCCTTGGGTCAGTGCCCAGGAAGCCAAGCCTGGCACATCCCAGCCTTTATTTGCATGAAGAAGTTTAATATGAGGAGGAGTTGTTGTTTAAGCAAGAGACATGGGAATATTCATCCAGTAGCCATAAGAACTCAAAGATAATATTCTGATTCATCCCCTGTGTGTGTGAAAGGAGAAAATCAAAACACAAAAGGATGGCCTGTGCTGGCTTTGTTTTCCTGGTGCAGACAGTGCTGGAGCTGGGCATCGCATTAGCGGACCTGTTCATAAAATATTCCATAACAACCAGAGCAGCTCATGCTTAATGGAAAAACATTAAATGTTCCATTGGGAAACAATTGCCCTTTATACAAGATGCATTTCTTCTCTCTCCCTTTTGTTCAGGGAATCTGACTGGGAACAAAAAAAAGCTTGTCCCTTCAGACACCCTCTGTTCGTGCTGCTCCCTCCCCAAATCAGGATCCTAATCCCTTGTTTGGACGACATAATCAGCTACACAAATATCAGTCGAGATAGCACAGACAGATTATAGCTCCCAGCAGGACGAGGGAGGATGGGTCAAGCTTTAAATACCTCTGCCTGTATGCAACTGTTTTTCCTAAGGATAAAGCAAGAGGAATATAAACAGGAATTCTTTAGGCAGATGGCCTTTAGTAACCTCTCCACGAGGCATCGGCAGCTTGTAAATAATAAGTGGTCCAGTGAGCCAGCCCTGACTGGAAGGGCTTTCCAGACCTGGGTGTAGGAAGCCTTGTGCATGGCTGAGGGGGGAGATGTTATTACTGGGAAAAAAAAAGGATAAAAAAGGCTGATAATTAACAGTAAAGAGTGAAAGCCACTGTAGAAGATAAATTCTTTTTCAGTTTTAAACCACAGTTGAGAGCTGACTCTTGCAGCTATTTAGTGCAGAGGTGGCTAACTTGGGATGATAGGGAATACTTCCAGGAGCCATAAACCATAGGTTGCTTCATTTTCTCATTTGGTGTGACACAGAGATATCCTGCCCTTGGTGTGTGGGCCATGCTTCTGTTTCCTTGGGGAACATTGCTAAACTGGTAAGGAAAAAGGGAACTTTGACCTGTTGAGATTTAAGTATTGGGTGTAACAAGCACCTATTTCTGATCCAGATCCATACATCCTTGAGAGTCCCTACAAATCCAGCTTGTATCCCTGACAAGCTTCTCCATATATCTGCTTTGCTTGGCTGAGCTCAAAATTGAAAGATTGAAGTCCTTCCCTGATACATATTTTCAAGAAGTGTCATTTTCCAAAGCAAGTAAGGGATGCTCCAGCTGTAGAAACTGGAATTGCTATTTCTGTGATGCACCAATATGAGTAACAGCTCCAGAGAGATCCTTAAAGATTTCTCTCTCCAGAGAGATCCTTAAAGATCCATTTTCCCTGGACTATACAGGGACTGGTGCATCTCAAAACGGGCTCACCTCGATTACTGTCTGTTCATGTAACAACCCAGTTGGCTGCTATCCATGGATATTTACACGAGGCAGAGGATTTGGGGACAATGATTGTCTCTTTAATATTGGGGCTGAGACATTTTGTGCAGAGTTGGGAATCACAGCAAACCATTTCAGGTCCTCAAATTGGGTAGGAAACCTGGAGCTGAGCAATCATTGCCCTGTGGGAATAGGCTTAAGATGAAGTGGGACAGGTTTAGATGGGATATTGGGAAGAAATTGCTCCCTGTGAGGGTGGGGAGGCCCTGGCACAGGGTGCCCAGAGAAGCTGTGGCTGCCCCTGGATCCCTGGAGGTGTCCAAGGCCAGTTTGGATGGGGCTTGGAGCAACCTGGGACAGTGGAAGGTGTCCCTGCCCATGGACAAGATGGGATTTAAGGTCCCTTCCAACCCAAACCAGTCTGTGACTAGAATTCTGTGATTGTCACTGGAGGAAAATTAAATTTATAAATCATGCAGAGTTAGACATCCACTTTTGCAAAGTGTTTCCACACCTAGTTGAAAAATTCTAGTGGGTAATTATGCTTATTTTCCCATAAAAACCTAATAATAATTTTAAAAGCCAGGTTTGACTGCATTGAACCTAAGTCTCTGTGAGCTGTAATTCTAAATTAGCCTTTACCTTTAGCCTGGCACAGTACAAGCTGGACACTATGAGAAAAGGTTTAGGAAATTTGTCTGGCAAAGCTTTTTTCAGCTTTTACCAACACACATGTAAACTGTGCAGGCTGCCTGCCTGGCGTGGGGGCAAGGCTTAGTTATGATTCAGCTCAATGGAATGTAAATGAAGGCTCCTCTAATGAAATGAGTGGGAACATTTTGGACTTTCATCGACTTCACGCTGTAAAAAAGAGATAATTCAAAGAGCTGCTTCTCGCTTCTGAGAGATAGTTTTCAAAAACCTGATTAGGGACGCATAGAATTGGGCTTTTGTTGAAACTAAACCTTCAGTGAGAAATGTCTGTAGCATCCTCTTCTCCTCAGTGCCAAGCAGGATTTAAGAAGTGAAATCTTGAGTATCTGAAAGGCATAGGAAAATTGAATTTAGCACAGAGAGGTTGCCAATAGCTGCAGAGAGGCGCTGGCTGCGAGCTGAAGAGCTATTGAAACTGGGAGTAATTTTTAGTAAAAGCAGTATTCAAGTAACGACACTTTAATAACTTCAGCCAAGGGCCAAAGGAATAAGGAATAAAAGTGGGTTGGTGTAAGTTAAGTACAAGTCAGATGGACTAACTCATCACCCTCGGAGCTCTGAACCACTGAGCAGGAATTTAGCCAGGAGCTTTACCCAAAGGCAACAGCAGTCAAATTTTAGGGAAAAACCCCCATCTTTAGAAGCTGAAACAATCAACCCTTTTTCATCCCCAATTGCTTTTGAACTGCAGTTTGTGTGCTGAGCAGGTAGGGTAATGCAAACAAAACACTACGTCATGTGAGGAGTGATTGTGCAGTCCAAATCAAATTACAGCACCTCCAAACTCCCAGAGTTTACTTTAGACACATTTGCTGAAAGAATCACCAGAAAACATCAGGATAATCGTGTGTGTTGTACCACCAATTGGCTGCTGGTGAGGGGAGGATATAAAAGAAATATCAACATAATTGTAGATGGCACGAAGAGGCACATGAGCCTGAGGTAATTTTGTAGAGCCTATCCGGACTAGTGTTGAAAATTAGCTGTTCCAACAGCAGATTGTTTGCACAGACCTTTTTTTTTCTTTCCAGGAGGAGCAAAAGCTGGTTGAATTCAAAGATGACAAGGCAAGTTAGAGGCTGGAGGAGAAGCTGTGGCCAATTGCAGTGATGCATCTGCCCAAGGTACCTGCCCTGTGCACAAGTGCTGCAAGCTTGGGCAGTGGCATGAGAGTGCAAACAATGCCAGGAGTTCGAAATTAAATTAAAATTGGAAATTAAATGAGTAGACAGTCCTCTGCAAGGCAAAGTGAGAGTACAGGATAAGTGCTACCTGGTGAGCTCACTGCTGTGCTCACAAACACAGTGACAAGCAAACATGGGCAGCACTCAACACCTACAACCCTGAAATAACTTGCCTGTATGAAAGGGAGAGGTCTTATAGGGAACAGAGGCCTGGTAGTCCCTGAGTTTGAGCTCACTGCGGGCATGAGCCATTAGATAAGGCTGAAGAATCCTCTCTTCGCTTCATGAAAGCATGGAAAAATAATTATGCTCCTTCATTGGTGAGTAATAGCTCAACAAAGCAGCAGCTTGGAGCGTGCTGCTTGCTCTCCTCGCTGTGATTTACCCTCCTGCAGCAGTCCAAGATGCTCCTGGTTGTCAGCCTTGGGACTGGCTGATGCATTTACATCCTGGGAATTCAGGTCTTAAAGATCCTGTTACAGCACGTGTCCTGTTTAACTGGAGTGAAGATGCCTGAAAATCAGCCTGGTATCTGGAAGTTTGTCCTTATCTTTAGGTGCCAGCACGCTGCCTGATCAAACTGAGGTGATCAAATTAAAACTCTGTGGCACTGGCCTTTCTGAGCTAAAATGTAGAAGCCAGAAATGGAGCTGGCTGGAAAAAGCCCAGCTGACTAGAAACAGAGTCCGGGGCAAGACAGAGTGGAGGTTGTTTCCCTGAGCTGAGAAAATGGCTAAGCCACAGCTGCTGGTCTTGTCTGGAGCAGACAGCTGTAGAAAACATTCAGCTGTGCAGCAAAAGGGCCAATATTAGGATGCCATGAGACTCGTGTACAGTTTGGCTTGCATAGCTGAACTCCTGCCCTCCCTCTGTACCAGAGCTATTCTTAGGGGCTGAAGCAAGAGCAGGATCTGGGGCTCAGAGCAACCTGGTCTAGTGGAAGGTGTCCCTGCCCATGGCAGGGGGAATGAGATGGGCTTTAAGATCCTTTCCCGACCCATTCTGGGATTCTATGATTCTATGAATTTGCCCTGCTGTCAAGCGACCATGAAGCTCCTGATTTAACAGTTCAGTGATAAAGAGCTCATCAATATTATACCACAATCCCTGTGTGGAGGCTGTTGCCAAACACCTACGTGGCAACAGGAGCAGCAGGGCTGGGTCTCAGTGCCAGCCCGCAGTAAGTGAATTAAAGAAATAAGCAGGAACAAAAAGTACTGCTCTGTGGCTTTGAACAGTGCTTAGACAGCCAGGTGAAAAGATACTGGCCTGCTCTGCTTTTAGCTTGCAACATAAGAAAATAAATCTTAGGCCCTTGTGGGTTGTGCCTATGTAATGAAATTAAAAGGATTTAAGCCGGCCTAGCATAAACTAAACTCTTGCTCAAGGGAGCATCACTGTGTGGTTGCAAGAGAACATCTGCAACTGAGAGCCTATTTTGATGCAAATAATGCTGCAATTCACCAGCGCCTTTTCTAAAGTCCAAAGTCGATGTGCAGCCCTGATGCTGGGTAACCACAGGGAAACAAAAATATCTCCGTGTAGGATCTGCCGCTCCAGTGATCCCTCAGCATTCACGCTCCTCATCAGAGCAGTGCTGGGAAATGGATCTGGGCAGGCAGGCAGTACAGGCACAAATCCATGATTCTCATTACCTCAAAACCCATGGAATACAATCATAGGCCCTTAAAATACAATTTTTTTCCTTCATAGATTAGCAAAATGTTCAAACTTATGAAGAGTACGAAAATCTAGACTTGCTCATGACATAGTATCTGTTCCTTGTCATATCTTTCTTTTTGTTTTTTATTTTATTTCTTTGGCACTGGAATAAGGTCCTAATATTCAAAACTGCCCCAATGTTTTCTTCCTGTGGATTTCTGAGAGTAGCCGGATCTGGGGGTTAAACAATTGCAGCTTTTGAAAGGAGAATGGGTTGGGAGCACCAGTGTCATGATGTGCAGCCGGAAAAGAATGTTTGCAACAAAAAAGATCTGTTAATGAATTCTGAGTATTTATAGCTCTGTGAGCTTTCCTGCAGAGTTCATCTCCATGGGAAGTTATTAGCTCAAAAGTGAGCTTAGTCACAAGCTGCTTATAGGGAATATTTCTATTTATGATATTCTCATTTCAGTGACTGGTGCCTCCATGACATGCTTATTTACTCATTGAGGTGTCCAGTGCTGCTCAGGTCAAAATTTATCACCACAGACACCACTGTCTTAATGAGGAGAGAGCTCTGCAGCCATGAGAGGCAGAGGAACACCTGCCACGTGAGGCGGGGATGGCAAAGGAGAAAGAGAGGGGTTGAAGCCTTATTGCTCACCCCTTTTTCACTGAGCAGCAAACCAAGGCAGAGGGAGCAGAATATGGGGAATGCATGGGAGCTAATGCTGTACGCACCATTTTATCAACCATTTCCTGCTCTATCTGATGCGTGGTTTCGGAAGCCAATCTGCCTTCAGCAGCACAGGGTGAACGGGGGGTACATATGTCAGCGCAGAAGAACAGCTTGGAGCATGAACTGATATTAAGGCCACTCATGCATGAGGTAATTTGTTTTATAATAGCAGCAGAAAGCCTGCTTATGCATCGGTGAGATGCAGCAGCCTGGG
Organism: Lycocorax pyrrhopterus obiensis; assembly: GCA_014706295.1. Taxonomy (NCBI): domain Eukaryota; kingdom Metazoa; phylum Chordata; class Aves; order Passeriformes; family Paradisaeidae; genus Lycocorax; species Lycocorax pyrrhopterus. The sequence goes on from JACSVZ010000009.1 coordinate 691,605, forward strand.
AGCCATCGGGGAATTAAAGTAGCACTGTGCACTGGAAATGCTAATAAATATGAACTTATGCCCAGATGGATTTTATTTGGTTTATGGCCATGCAGAGCCTCCCTGCTCTCTGCCACAGGCACGGGGCTGGGACGTGAATCTTTGGGCTGTTGTAGCAAGGATCTCTCTGCAGAAAGTTGTGTGCCAAGAAGCTGGAATCCCTTCCCGCAGTCGGAGCTCTTGGTGTGGATGTGGCTGCGTTGCTGCTGCCGGAATGCTCCCACGCAGCCCTGAGTGGCAGCTGCAGCTCAGATGATGTGACGGTTTCTGCTTTTCTGAGGCTGATAATGCCCTTCAGGGAATGGCAAAGGGAGAGAGAGGAGAGACAGTGAGAAATGAGGGAAAGGAAGGATCAAGCCTGGGCAGCGTTTGTGAATAAGTAAAACTCGACTCTTTCATCCAAATTCTGGTTTTAGCACTCTGCTTGTACATGTGTATGTATGTCTGTGCCTCCTGCAGGCTGTTTTTAGGTTTCTCAGTGAGGTTTGACTTTGAGAAAGGCCTCAAGATGAAGCACTGCCTCTGTGACACACTGCCCTTCTAGAGCAGCTTTCAGTGCCAGTAGATTTAAAAAGTTGAGCTTTCATTTTTGAGTAATACTAATTGTTTTATTGAATGGAACAAGTTATTTCTCCCTTTCACAAGGTGCAACACCACCATTTGTTACTTGATGGTCACTGGAGGTCATGGCCAAGAGGGTTTCAAACGAGATTGATTTTAAGTGTACTGGTACCCTCAGGTACCAAACCTCTCCTACCTGAAGCTGAAGTGGAGAAACACACTGGACTTAAAAGGCTTAAGATGTCATTGCATCATTCATTATTGTCAAAATAAAGGTGATTTACTGTGTGTCCTTTCTCCCCTCATACAGGGAGCCATAAACGCTGACTCAGTTCACAGAGTTTATCACTCAGTGCTTAGGCTGCCTTAGCAGTTGCAGAATCATTGAAGATTCCAATACCAGGCTCCCATCAAATCTGGCTCCCAGCAGCCTCTCTCTACTGTGGTTAAAGCCATTAGTTGAGTTCCTTTACCAAAAACTTTCTAATGCTACTCATTTATTGTCACTGGGTGTTACTAATGGTTGCTCAGGACCCTTGAGGGTGAGTTTTTCCTTTATTAAATATGCTAAACAGCATTTTAGCAACCTTCTGGGAAGCTGAGGTTGGCTTGAGTTCTTGGTTGATGAGGCAGCACCGTGATTCATGAAACCACAGCAGTTCAGCTAAACCCTGCCCTGCAGTGCCTGAGTTTTATGCCAGCAAACCTCTCAAAATGTGGTTGAGGAACCTGAGATATCTCCATTTCCAATGGGACTCACTGGAATGTTGACCAAAGTCTGAAACCCCAGATTTCTGGGCTGTAAAGCATCCATTTTTAACAGATTTATTTTGGTTTCGATGCAGACTGAAGACTATGTGCTACCTTCAGTGGGTGTGAGCATGAACAGACCATCAGCCTGGTGTTACAGAGAGAGAGAGCTGGAGCTTGCAGAGGCTTTTCCTGCTGGGAGGGCAGCTGGAAGCACAGACTGCCACCACCAAGCCTTGTCACAGGCAGACCCTGATGTGATTCCTGCGCTGATGGCTCCCCTGGCTCCACACAAAACATGCTCTGATGGTCAGCCTGCGAAATAATGCTCCAAAGCTTCATTTGTCTACTTAATATCACTCCCAATGATTCTTCTTTTCTTTCAAGACTTGAGGAAACTTGCTACCAGGTGTTCCCAAACATCTCCAGCTCCTAAATGCAGGGAGATGTCTGTCAGCTCCCAAAAAGCATGTTGTGCCAACCTCGATAATGAAAAGCTCCAACCAAAACTAAGCAGTGAAAGAGTTTTTAATGCTGCTATAAATCACTTTGAAATGAAGCATGTCAATGCCTTATGTGGAAAACTAAACTGATGCAAACAGCACTCGGGAGCTGGCAGTATTTCATGGTTTTTTACACTCATCCCACGCAGAACTGGCTTTATTTCTTTTGCACAGGCAGGTTTTTACCCGTCATCCTTGCTGGTGTCTCATGTTGACATCAGCAGGAGCCTTCATCAAATACATTTGTCTTTATACTGATACTTTTTATAGAATTGGGCTGCTTGCCACTCAAGGAAATTGTAGTTTCAGAGGAGTTCAAGTGGTTCCTCAGTATAATTCATTCCCAGAGAAGATTAAGAAAAGCTTAAATCTGGCAGCAAGACTACTTTGCCTGGAAGAAGCAGGGAGTATTTCTTACTCAATCTGACAGAAGAAAACTAAGACTCGTTTGGGTTTTAATGAAAAACAGAGTGTGACTAAATATAAATCCATACTTTAGCTGTCTTTCTGCAGGGGAGAAACATCTCAGTGTACCCTCCAGAGCTACCATTATTTGCCCTGAGAAGTTCAAGCTTTCAGTGGATGTGGATGTTCCAAGATCTGTCCTGTCAGAGCTCCCAGGGTGCTGCCCCTCTCATCCGTGTGATGCACAACTTCATGCAAAGCAGGAGGAGTTGTGCAAAGCAGGAGGAGTTGTGCAAAGCAGGAGGAGTCAGGGCACAAATGTCAAGCGCTCCTCTCTTGCCTGCTGCTACTTGTCAGCAGAGGAACATCGATATGGCTGAAGGGCAACTGCTTGGTTATCAGTCAATCTGAGGGAGCGGGCTTGTAGTGACAGCTGATGGTTTGTAACCAGTACCCAGCAGGGATGAAAAATCTGGTGATAAAAGCCTGCGAGCTTAAGTAACTTCTTGGTTACTTAGACTTTATATGATACTGAATAATGTTTGATGTTACAGACAATCCTGTGCCTCCAGAAATCCTAGAATCCCAGAGTGGTTTGGGTTGGAAGGGACCTTAAAGCTCATCTCATTCTGAACCCCAGCATGGGCAGGGACACCTTCCACTGTCCCAGGTTGCTACAAGCCCCGTCCAACCTGGCCCTGGACAATTCCAGGGATCCAGGGGCAGCCACAGCTGCTCTGGGCACCCTGTGCCAGGGCCTCCCCACCCTCACAGGGAACAATTCCTTCCCAATATCTCATCCATCCCTGCCCTCCGGCACTGGGAAGCCATTCCCTGTGTCCTGTCACTCCAGACCCTGGTGAAAAGTCTCCCTCCATCTTTCCTGACAGTTACGTCACCCTGAAGCCTTCTCTTCTCCAGGCTGAACGATCCCAATTGTCTCAATCTTTCCTCCCAGCAGAGATGCCCCATCCCTCTGATCATCCTGGTGCCTCCTCTGGACCCTCTCCAGCAGTTCCAAATCCTTCCTGTGCTGGGCCCCAGGGCTGGAGGCAGCTCTGCAGGTGGGGTCTCACCTGAGCAGGGCAGAGGGGCAGAATCCCCCCTCCCCTGCTGCCCATGCTGCTTTTGATGCTTCTTTTTGACTCTTCTCTACAATTCCACACTTGTATGTGCTTTTGCTCCTTTTTTTAGTTGGAACTGGAAGTTTAGTCAGATGTTTGTCCTTTTTTTTCCCTGCAGAAGTTGTTCAGCTTTTAAATGCTATGGAACAAAGATGGTGTGTGCTGCAGCAGAGCACTGCCTGAAGCCTGCCCCAGTAATCTGAGGGAGAGACGTAATTGTTTGCTTTGCTGGCAATGGAGCTGGGCTCTCCAGAAGCCAAAGGAGCACTACAGGTGATAAGGGCAACCTAATAAAATTGGCTCTTAACTATTTGTAGGCTGTAAGAAAACAGTGTGGAAAGAAAACAATATTTTCTACTAGAAGGGGCCAGAGTCAGGGTTCCAATCTAAGCATGCACAGAAGTTACACTGGATAAAGAATATGAATAAAAACCCTTTAATGTGTGCCAATAAAACTAGTCACTAACTAAAGTCTCCTTGTTTGATTCCAGCCAAATCATCAGAGTCAAGACCCTTCCTCTGCCTCTGTGGCAGAGGTTGCTGGTTGAAGCCAGTGGGAGTTTTGCAGCACTTTTCCTGGAACACGTGAGTTGGTGTAATAAGTTCACCCTACTTGGACTTAGCAGAGCAAACCTTTAGTGCCCCTGTGTAATCCTGGCTGTGCAGCTTTGCCCTACGTGGCTGAGCTGGTGGGGTTCCTTGAAAAAATGGGAAACTTGTAAATAAATATAATGTGAACCCTTTTCCTTGCTCTGAGCAGGTCATGGCTAAGGATTAGCACTTGCTCCACTCTCAACTCAACATTTCAACTCTTAGTTGCAGATTTGCAGTCTGAGGGAAGGTCAGTGTGGAAAACTTCATTCTCTAAAGGGAGAGCTGACATGCAAATGTCACTTCGGTGAACAGAATAAGAGTTTTAAGCAAGTGTTTCTCAATTATCAGTAATAAGCTTTGAAGTGCAAAGCTGAATGCTAAGGCTTCTGTACTCAAAGGTCTCCAAGTGATCTGCAGCTGGAAAATGTAACAAGAATCACTTTTCCAACGTGACAGAACCACACTCGGTTCTGCTTATTTGATGATTCATGACCACCACCTCTCTGTGTGGGCTTGTCCTTGTTCTTTTCTTGTTCTTCCACACGAGCTTCCTTTTCTTTTCCCTGGAAAGACCTCTTTCTGCACTGGTGTGTGTATACCACTTGGAGAGTGCTTGAACATCTGCATTTGGGGGCTGAGACACAGCTCCCGGTGCCATATCACAGCACAGAGCCAAATCTATGCCTGACCTAAGAGTGAAGTCAATCCTTTGGCTCTGGGAATCAGTTCAGCATTGGACCAGGCCTTATTCAAGCCTTGATTGCTTCACTGTTCAAAAAAAAAAAGGGAAAAAAGTGCACTTAAATGGGCTGAAATGTAACTCTGAACAGTTGAGCTATTTAGCTGGAGTTCTTAGTACACTACAAACTTCATAATAACTTTCATAACTCATGTTTTTGTCCCTTCCCTCCACAGAGATGAAACGCACTGATTTACATTCGCTCTTTTTTCGTCATTAAGAGAAAAGAATCAAGCACTTTGTAGGCTGTGCAGGAAAAGAGCGAGTTGTTTTACTCCTTTCTTTTCATACTCCTAAATACTGTGAGTGGATGAATATTTAAATGGGATCAATTCTGTATTAGCATAAGCTCCAGCGCTGTCACCAGTGCAAGTGACACTGATGCCATGCAAGACAAAGCTGTGCCAAAGGTTGGGACATGGTGTGCAGTGCGACTGCCTGTGGCTGGAGAGCTTCCAGCCTCCCAGGCACTGCTGGCTTCAGCCAGGGGGACAGGAAGCCTGGAGAAAAGGAGGCTCAGGGGCACTTCTGGCTCTGCACAGCTCCCTGACAGGAGGGGGCAGCCGGGGGGGATCGGGCTGTGCCCCCAGGGAACAGGGACAGGACAAGGGAAACGGCCTCGAGCTGTGCCAGGGGAGGTTCACGTTGGACATCAGGGGGAATTTCTCCATGGAAAGGGTGGTCAGGCCTTGGAAGGGGCTGCCCAGGGCAGTGCGGACATCCCGGGAGGTGTCTGCGTTAGGTTAACACAGCCTGCTTGTTGGTGGAGGCGGGGGAAGCCGCAGCGGTGGCTCCTGTGAGAAGCTGCTGGAAGTTTCTAGTATGTCCGGCAGAGCCAATCCCTGGCTGCTCTGAAGATGGACACGCTGCTGGCCCAATTAGAGAAGCTGGTAACGCCTCTGTGATGACTTATTTAAGAAAGGAAAAAAAACCCCCACCCGTAACTCGAAGGCCCTTTTCTCGAGGGGTGGCGAGGCGCTGCTGCCGGTATCATCCCGGCGCCATCTCGGCACTGCTCGCAGTGACCCTCGCCCGCTTAGCTGCTTTCAGCCGGCCTTGCTGCGAGCAGAAGGGCAGCGACAGCGGCGGGGGCTTCTCCTTTTCGTGCTTTTTTTCGGTGCCCCGCATGCAGAGAGGCGCTGAATGGAGCCGGCGGCCGCGGCCGGCACCGCCCGGGCGGTGGCGGAGGGGCCCACGTGGCCCGCGGTGGAAAGGTGGCGAGCGATTCCCCGGCGAGGAATCCCGGCTGCAAACTTAAACCGGTGAGTTTTTGCTTCAGGCCCTTCAGGAAGGGTTTGAATCGGGAGGGATTAATGACTGGGAACAGCTGGAAGGGGCATACTGGGGTTTTGGTGTCTGGGAAGAGGGAGGAAGGAAAAGGCAGTTGCTGGTAGTGAGGTGGGATAAGCCTGCACTGCAGTGAGCAGGTGAGTTCCAAAGGGTGGCCTTTCCTTTTTGGACAATGATTGATTATTTTCACTACATATATTATTATTTATTTAATATTTATTATCAGTTACTTATTGATAAATGGAACTTCGTTTCAATGAGCAGGGCCTGGAACATGTCGCCTCACTGCTTGCCTTCCCCAGCTCCAGGGCAGGTTGATAAAAGCCCACAAATAAACCTCTTGACTGGCAAAAGTATCTAGGAAAATCAGCTCAGGCTTCCATGGAAAAGACTCTGAGGGTCTGGAAGGCAGCGGAAAGCTGAGGTGTAGCTGCAGGAGCAGTGCAGGCAGAGCCTCATCTGTGTGAGGCTGGGGACAGAGCCCCAGGCAGCAGAGACAGATTTCCTGGAACGTGGATTTCCATTCCTGCTATTTAAATTGTTAAGTGCAAGTTTCTGTGCTTTGCTGCCGAGAGACCTGAGTTTTGTGAACAGGAGGACATGACTATCGAGCAGCTCGAGAGACAGAGGTTAGAAGGCAGGTCAGCCCAGGCCATGGGTAAAATCTGAAGACAAACTGAGATTTAGCGGAGGAGAGTTGGAGAAGGAAGAATGACCAACAGGAAATGAAGCTCCAACAATAAACCTTATCCTGAAAAATGCCAGATTGTTTTGCGTTCCAGTAGGGATGTCTGCCTTGGTTCTCAGGGTAGGACGCTGCTTGGTGGGATAGTAAAGAAAACAAGTGGTTCTCTGGGGAAAATGTGACGTGCCAGAAATCCAGACACTGGGTGAAGTGCTGAAGGAGAGGAGGGAGAGAGCTGCTTGTCATTCCCAGCACTCCCTTGAGCCCAGGGTTTACTTCCTCTGGCTCTTGATGCAGCAGGCTTTGCACCCCGTGGTTTCCTTGGACTGATACTGTTGTAAACCAGGCTTTTTTGGAGGAGAATAGTTGTGTGTTAGCTTGTGTGTAATAGTTACAGCTCACTGAATTTGAACAGTCTCATCAGCTGGAGCGTGAAGCCCTTGAAACTGCACATTCCCCTGTAAAAAGTTGGTTTTGAAAATGTCCTTGTTGCCTCTCTTCCAGCAGAAAACCACAAAATTCAGCAGTAATGGTTTGTAGCACAGCAGTTTGGGTTTGGATGCTGCCTGTCTCAGTGCTGGATACATTCACTAAGTACTGAGGCAGAAAGTACCTTAATCATAGCCATTGATGTCCAGCCATTGGTGCTCTGTCCATGTGTTTTCAGGATTAAGTTCTGATCATTTAATGTTGGATTAAGGACCAAGTCGGCCTGTGAAGATGTTTGAGTGAAGTTAGTAATAATTAGAAACGATAACATGTACTTACACCTATGGTAGGAGATCTAACTTGAAGTTCTTTTGAAACAATGGGAGAAATGGAGATGGAGGAAAAAAGGGAGATGGAACAATCCTCCATTGCCCATTTGTTTGTCGTCAGCAACATAACTTGAGGAAATATGAGCTTTCAGGCTGACAAATGATTTCATTCTCCAGGCTTGAGGAGGAAAACTGGTTTGTTTTGCCAGCTATATATCTAATATCCAGATATTAGAACTATAAACCATCATGTGACAGTACTCTTGGAGAAATTTGAGTAATTTCTTTTTTGTTTGTCACTCTTCCCTGGTGACTTTATAGCCTTTGCAGCTGCAGAGGACCACTGGGAGGATTAAGTCATGGTTTGCCAGCCTTTGACATGAACTAAAATGTATGCAAAGGCTTTTGGGACTGAGTCTTAGGGGGTATCATACCAGGACATGCCAAAGGAGCTCTAGGAAGATGGAAACACTTGTGGGTTTATTAAGAAATCTAAGGAATGTGGAGTATTTCACTTCAATAAATGTCAGTCTCTAGCTTCCGGCTCACTGCTGCTGAGACAATTTCCTCTTACTTGAGCAGAGGTCTGGAAGGATAACAACCAAGCTAGAGAATGTTGGCTATCAGCCTCTGCCATGAAATGAAGGAAAATAACATATTGACCTTCTTTTCTTTCCACTAATTCCATCTTCTTCGAGATACTGACACAGGAGTAGAAATCCTGGTTAGTAGTACAAAATAAAGGTGCTTTTCAGCACCCAGAGTTCACCCTGGATAACAAGAGGGTGGTGCCCAGCAGCAGGACGAGGAGCAATGGCCATAAACCAAACCATGACAAGTTCCACCTCAACGTGAGGAAGAACTTCTGCTCATTGAGGGGGGCAGAGCATTGGAACAGGCTGCCCAGGGAGGCGTGGAGTCTCCCTGTCAGGAGGCATTCCAAACCCACCTGGATGCACTCCTGTGTCACCTGCTCCGGGTGACCCAGGGGGTCGGGCTGGATGATTTCCAGAGGAATTCTGTGATTCTGTGAAAATGGTTGGAGGAGAGGCAAAGGGTATAGAGGGAAGAAGGAGAGAGACAGGTGGCACTGGAGTATCTGATAAATTGAATTCCTTCCCCATTTTCAGCCACAATGATGAGAATTTTGTCCTGAAGTAGTTGTCAACCCAGTAGATATTTTGCTAGGTCAGGGTGTCCTTTCCCAGCTCCTCACTGCAATATTGTCTGTATTTGTCATCCATGGCCAGAAGTAAATGACAGAATCATAGAATATCCTGAGTTTGAAGGGATTCATGAAGATGATTCAACTCCTGAGTCTGCTGTGGCCTCTCTGGCAGAGCCAAGTACCTCCAGTGTGCCTACCTGACTGGTGAGTGGGACTCACCAGTGACCACCACATGCAGAGGTAGCTTCCCAACAGGAATGTTTGGGGTTTTGGCCTTCCCTGCAATCAAGTGGAATTTGCAGCTCTGTGGCCAGACACTACCCAGACAGTGAAGGACATTTTAATACCAAATCCACGAACAAATCAATTTACTGCAGTAAAGCTACTTAGGGGGGCCCATCTGGTAACTGCTAATTTACAGACTGGGCCATCTGCCACTATCACAAGCTGGGAAGACTGGAAAAGTTACCCAACATAGCCAACAGTTTGGCTTTGTTTTCTTTTTTTCCCCCCTCCCCTCAATGCTGTGTTTTGTTTTGCCGCTAACTGACAGCAACACAGCGGTTTCTGTTCTGAAATCCAGATTTTTCAAACCTTGGATAATCTCATGCTGCTGCTGTGACTCAGCAGTTGTCCCTGGATGTGTTTATGCAGCATTGAAGCTGCTGACAACAGGATGGCTTGGGAAGCTGTGTTTCTACCCAGCGCCTGCATATTTTAGGTTGGCGTGACAGGATGTGTGGAAAATTTGTTTTAAATGTATGTTTTTGAAGCTTTACTCCTCTGGAGTTGCAGAATGCCTTCAGGTCCTATGGAAACAAATTGATCATAGAATCACGGAGTGGTTTGGGCTGGAAGGGACCTTAAAGATCATCTAGTTGCATCCCATGATACGTGTGACATGGAGAGCAAATCCATTAAGAGCTGCAGGTTTGTTCTATGCTTGAGTTGGCTTTGACTGTTTTGACCATGCGTGGTAAGCTTGAAATTCTTCACACTTTACCCTGCTTGAGCAAGCCAGTGGTTGATTTTGTTCAAGGTCTGTGTGACTGGGACACAATATTCTGTTTGAAGATGATGTGGTGAAGCTGAGCTAAATGGCTGCAGTTGTGTCAGGGCAGGTTTAGGCAGGATATTAGGAAAAGGTTCTTTCCCAGATGGTGTTCTGGCCTGATGGTCAGGCAGTGGTCATGGTCCCAAGCATGTCAAAGCCCAAGGAGCATTTGGACAACGCTCTCAAGCACATGGTGGGATTGTGGGGTGTCCTGTACAGGGCCAGAAGTTGGATTCTCAGTGATCCTTGTGGGTCCCTTCCAGCTCAGGATATTCTGTGACTCAATGATAAATACCTTACCACAGCAGAAAATTCCAACTAGGCAAAGCCTTAGACAGATTACAGTTTTCCTTTGAGAGTTTTGCCCTTCAAAAAGGGTTGGAATTTAATCCATGCTTTTTTCTCTGCTAACTGGATAATGCTTTAGGCACCTGAGCAGTGGAAGTGGTGGCATATAGGATTTACATATTCTTCAACAGATGGGGAAAACTGAATCAGCGCAACAGACCCAACCCTGGTCTTCTGAAGGTTTGGCCCCGAGAACTCCTTTGGGCTTCCCTGGATTAAGATGGCAGATCATCCTAAAAGGGGGAAAATTCAGCAGCAACAAAGCTTTTTGTTGCCAAGGCGAAAACCCAAAGCCTTTCCTTGCTTCATGAGACTAGTGGTACTCTGCCCGCTGGGACGCAGACTTGCCACTGGAAGTTTGGAGCTGCAGTTCCTTTTTCCATCTGAGCATGCTTTTCCTCACTTAGTGTGATTGAATGTGTTGTCCTTAGGGGACACATTAATTGAATTCTCTATCAGCCTCTGCTTTGAGAACGAGGAGGGCCCAGAGGACAGATTACCAATAGGGATCCTGTGGCTAAGGTGATTAAAAATTATTTGGCTGTGGAAGAGAGAATGTCGTTGTTCTCCGTTGTGTTTCTCAGCAAAGAGATAACACTGAGACTGACTGCAGGGTGACAGGTCATACATGTTTAATTTGAACAGCTATAAAAAGAAACTTGCAGTGGGGCTGCTCGTTGGGAATTTAATAAATAAAAATTAATATCAAAGCTCAGTGTAATCCCAAGGATAGCTCTTCATGAGCTCTTCTTGGAATCCAAGCTATCAAAAACTTAAGGTAGGAGGTTGTTGTCAAGAGCAGAGTAGGTCTGCAAGGCAGAATTCTCTTTTTATGTGGTGGAATTTGAGTGCTGAGCACTGATCTGTGTTGTGCTCACAAAGCTCATATGTCAACAAATCATGGAATCACAGAATATCCTGAGCTGGAAGGGACCCACAAGGATCATGGAGTCCAACCCCTGTCCCTGCACAGACACCCCACCAACCCCACCCTGGGCATCCCTGGCAGCGCTGCCCAAACGCTCCTGGAGCTCTGGCAGCCTCGGGGCCGTGCCCATTCCCTGGGGAGCCTGGGCAGTGCCCAGCACCCTCTGGGGGAAGAACCTTTCCCTGATCTCCAACCTAACCCTGCCCTGACACAGTTCCTGCTGCTCCCTCAGGCCCTACACTGCTGCTAGGCTGTTCTACAGCTGTGGAGTAGAGGCTCAAACAAAACAACCCCCCCAAGGTTGCCCTAGGTCCCCTTGCCATGGTTGTGATGGGTGCTGTGTTTATCAGTCTCCCATTACCTCTTGGCACTTCCCTGCTGGAGCCACAGTGAGCGTGATGGCTCTTTGTGCTACTGGAGAGATCCTCCTGTGTGCAGCTTTTTGGGTGAAGGCAGCCCAAAAAACTCTGCCCCAGCTGTGCCTCGTTCCTCACGAGGCTATGAATGAGGCTGAAATGCAGTGTATGGGGCTGTAATTTGAGTAGGGAGATGCAGAGAAGAGTGGGAAGCTGCAGGTCCTCAAATCCAGATCTGCCTTTCCAAAGTCTTGACTTATCTCCTGTGCTACACAAGAGTCTGAGGATGGGCTTGGTGTGCCTGCTGACCTAGGATGCTGCTGGAGGCCCCCGTGGCCACATGCCAAGCTCTTGTGGTTCTGTGCTGCAGGGTTTTGTCATGATCCACTGAGCCTGCTGGAAGATGCTTTAATGTTTCTGATGCTGCCTTAAATGTGCAGACAGGAAGGCAGGTACACGTCCTGCTCTAAGCCTGAGTGCTGTAAGATTACAAAGTGCCTTGTAGGGGTTTAGGCTGTTTTATTGAAGTCTGTGGTTTGTTTTTGCCTGCTTTCCTCAGGAATGCACTCCTGGGAGAGGCATTGCACCTCCTGCAGCGTTGGAACCTCAGGAAATTGGCCACCAGGAGCTGTTGATTTCCTTCTCCTGTGATCCTCCAGCTGTTCCCCCTCTCTGTGTGCTGTGAGTTGCTGAAATGATAAAACACCTGATGCAGACAACTCTCAGCTGTTTAATCAGTGCACTGAGGGACAGAGTTGGATATAGGTGCCATAGTGGACTTCCTATTTCTGAAAGTGAGTTACGTAATTATCCATTGCTTTGCAATTTAGAAGTGATGGTGAGAGATGCTTTGGCCTAATTTGTGTGAATTCTGCTGGAATTCTGCAGTGAGAATGGACCAACATGATCTCATTACGTTTATTGCTCTGGAGGATACTCCACACACAAACAAGGTTCCTTTGTCTTCTGACTGAGTTAATGATTGACTAATATTTGTGGTTATTCCTTTCCTTATTGGAAGTTTCTTTGCTCAGTAAAATTTAAGGTGTGTCTTCAAACTGTGTCTTTCAGCTGTAACTTTGAAGCTTTATCTCCTTGTTTGTGGCAGGAGCAAAGTCTTGCCAGTGTAAAGTGTCCTGTAAAGTCCTGAGCAGAGATATCCCCATGTACAGCTTGAGCTACTGAACTGCAGGGAGCTGTACACAGTGAGGGGGGTGGAGAAAAGATCCCTGCAAGAGGTGGACTGTACCTTTAAAAACTGCCCAAGAAAACGAGTCACTTCCTCATGCTGGGTCCAGGCCTCTTTGTTTGTTTTTGGAGAATTATTGCTGCCTGGGTGTTTCAGCTTGTAAAATGATCACATGAGAGCTCAAGGGATTGGCAGTACAATAATCCAACAAGTGCCAATAACAAGTTGCCTTTGCCCTGGCCATCAGTGTTTTACGTTGCTGGTCCCTTTGATGCAGAGAAGAGCCAAGTGCCAGCTGGCAGTGCTGGGCTTCCGGGCACCTGGAATGTCCCATTAGCACCTGCCTCAGGAACTAGGCTTAAGTTTGTCTTGCCAGGAATTCCAGGATCATGCTGAGGCCAGGAACTGGGTTGGATTTGGATTTCTGTGACTAGGAATGGACACCTTTGGAGGCAAGAATATAGAGTGGGGCTGTGGTGCTGTGTGTAGTAGAGGTGGGCAGGAATGAGCAGGGAACAGGACTCAGTTGGACAGCCAAGTTGAGAAGCTGTCAGTGTTTGTCAGATAATCGTTTCAGAAATAAATCTGTTACGACGTGGCTTTTCCAGACCTCTAGATAGAGCCATCTCTTGGGGATGCCAAGCTTCCGTTTTTCAGAGGCTCTGAGCACTGAGCTCTTAGCTGCAGTTTTGTTTAGAGGTTAGGGAACGTTTCCCCCAAGCTTAGTAAAGAAGAAGTCATATGTGGCAAAATTACTTATTTTCGGGTTGGTATAAATCTTGACATGAAATGGTTTAACCTAATCAAGCAATGCAGTGTTTTAATAAAGCTGCCAAGAAAGAAGTAAGGGCTGCAGTTGTGCTCGTTATTGCACAGAATAAATCTTTCAAGCTCTACACAGAAATGGGCAGAACAGAAGACAAGCTGACTCTCCTCTTTCTAGGTGCAGCAGCAGGTCAAGGCTTTAAGACTGGCTGCTGCTGGCAGTGTGAGGAAAGGTGCTCCTTCCAGCCCTTCCCAGCAAGGTGACATTGTCCTGTCCCTAAGGGGACTGTTGTAGCTCTAAAGTATTTGAGTGGGAGTCTGTGACTTGAGGTTTAACTCGGTTTTTGCTGAGTAGTTCATCTTTCTTGGGGCGTTCACTTGATACTTAACCCATTTTGCTGTTGCCCAGAGAGATGGTGGACTTGCCGTCCCTTGAGGTGTTCAAGGTTGGACGGGGCTTGGAGCCTGGTGTAGTGGAAGGTGTCCCTGCCCATGGCAGGGGATGGAATGAGATGATCTTGAAGGTCCCTTCCAGCCCAACCGAGTCTAGGATCATATAACTCCCCTTACTTTTCCTCTTGCCAGGGTTTCCTGCAGAAAGCCAAGCCTGTGGCTGGAGTTGCTCCAAAACCACTCATCATCCCCTGCCTGCAAAGGGATGTGTTTTTATATCATCACATCTTCAAGGGCTTTGAGCCCAAAGGTGTCTGTGCTGGTGGGCTCTTGGCAGGTGAACTGAAGACTGTGAAGAGATGAGAAGTACGAGCACTTCTCTGCAGGTTCCTCTGCTCCACCTGATGGCCACAGAATCACAGAATTGTGAAGGCTGGAAAAGACCTTTAAGATCATCAAGTCCAGCCATCAACCCAGCATCGTGCTCGCCCCTAAACCACGTCTTCAAGTGCCACATCCACACGGTTTTTGAGCGCTTCCAGGGATGGTGACTCCATCCCTGCCCTGGGCAGCCTGTTCCAGGGCTTTACAAACCTCAGTGTTATCTTCTGGGTGCAGTTACTGGTTTGGATTTATGATGCTTACGTAAGAGCTGTGAAGAGGAGTTCTCTTTGTTGGCAGTTCGGTGTTGTCAGGCCTTTGGCTTAGTCACACCCTAGGAGAGGAGGCATCTGGTAGCAGCAAACCCCACTTCTGTTCTGTTCTTTGCAATTAAGCTTCTGTTTTCCTTGAGGTTTTCTGATGTATTATTAATCCAATTATTGTTCTTAAACCTTTCCTAGGGAAAAAGTGGGTTTAAAGTGTGCTTTAAAACCAAATTGGTTTTATTTTTTCACTCAGCTGTGAGTCAGTCGACTGCAGTTTGTGACTGCATACAAAGGCCTTAATTTCAACTCTGAGTAAAAGGGAACGATTTTTGTGCTGTCTCTGTTGAGCTTTAAAAAAGGAGCTAAGTGAGCTCTCCTGACTCAAGGTGTGCAGTGGCCGGTGTGAGAATGCAGCTGTGGTGAAAGCTACTGGTCAGGACATCTAAGATAAGACTTCTGAAATAAAAGTAGACCCCCTGGCAGTATCAGAAGATGTCCCCTGCATTAAGGAAGCTGCAGTTAAGTCAGGTGCTGATCTTACTTGCTGTGACACCTGGTGTAGATCCATCATTGCTTAGCTGGAGAGCTGAGCCACAGGCAGCTTTTGGAAACAAATAGGGGTGAAAAAGGATTTGTCCTCCAGATGCATCAAATCTTCAGTCCTCAAACAAGGGTGTGTAAGTGGCCAGCATCTTTTCTGGATGTTTAATCACGTTTTTTATTAATTGAGCCAGTGTGCAACATCATCTCTTGCCCACACACGTGTGTCCAAAGCTGATCCAGATGCTGCTCAAGGCAAGCTGACTTACCCATTTCTTTGGGAAGGGATGTGCTTGAGCTCTGAGAAGTGCATATCAAAAGCTGCAGATAATCAACATTCCCCTCCAGTGAGGAGAAGATAAACTCCATGTTACTGGCATTTCCAGTCCCAGGGAGGGCTGGGTGAGGTTTGCCAGCTGTTCCCTGGTCAGGGAATGAAGGAGGTTGCAGAACTGTTTCCTGCACGAGCTTGCTTCCAGCCCTGGGCCTAGCTCAGAGCTGTGGTGGTAACTGGTGGGGCAGTGTCACTATAGGGTTTTGCCTAATTTCCCAGACATCCTCACTTTGAACTCATGTTGTTTAGGCTGAAAGGGATCACCCAGCCCAAACCTCCTGCTGCAGCAGGATCACTGAGAGCAGTGTCCAGGACTGTCCAGTTGGGATCTGAACATCCCCACAGCTGGAGATGGCACAACCTCTCTGGGCAACCTGTTCCAGTGTGTGACCAGTCTCAGGGTCAAAAAGGGTTTTCTTGAGCTCAGATGGAATTTCATGTGTGTGTTTGTGCCTCGTTCCCTCCCATCAGGTACTTGGGCATGTTGATAGGATTATCCCTGAGCAGTCGGAGCTCTCTCAACCTGTTCTCGCATGAAATGCTCCAGCCCCTTCATCCTCTTCTGGTCCTTTGCTGGATTTTCTCCTGTAAATCCATATCTTGGACGGGGGAGCCCAAATTTAACAGCGCTCCTCTGGGTGTAGCCTCACTGATCACCGCCCTCCCCATCCTTCAGTCCCTTCAGAAAAGGAACGAAATTGTGCCTTTCATTTACAACCATGGCAATCATTAGGAATAACAACAACAAAATCCCAAACCCAGTTGTGTAAAAAGTATTATTTCCAATGCAGCTTGGATATAATTTTAAGAATATCTTCATGCATACTTCTTGTATCAGAAAAATACATGTAAAGAGAGGGAGAAAGTGGAAACTACTGAATGTAGATTTTGTGAGTGGTGTGCATTGCAATGATGGGCTGTAGGGGGGCAAAACGCATTTGTTTTATGAAGAAATAGCTAGGGAAAGGGCAGCAGGGGAAGAGGAGTGCTACAGGAATAAATGGCCACCAGGAATTGCAAATTCAGACACCGGAAAAGGTGAGAATTTGTTCTGGCTAAATGAATGGGTGGAAAATACCATTGTCCAGAACTGTAAACTCAAATATTGCTATTTTTAGACTTGTTATTCCTGTTTGGTTTTTTCCCTCAGTGGGTTATTTTGGCTCTGGTGACCTGGAGGTGTGATTTTTGTAGATATCTAAGACATGGCAGTCAAACTTTCTCTGCAGAGCAGAGTCTGGTCTTTGCAGTGGCGCAGTACCACTGGTGTGATTTTTCTGTGCCACTCAGCCTATTCCTTAGCAGCTCTCTTACCAGCACCTTTCAGGCTTTGCTGTGGGTGAGTTTTACACATCCAAACAGACTACCAAGATCAATGGAACATTCCTTTTGTATGCAGAGAACGGCAGCTTTGCTTGTCAAGGCTCTCCGTTCATTCCTGCTTCCTTCTGCCGTCAGTTTAACCTGTGGTCTCTGGAGCACTGATGTAAATTGGCATTCCTCGAGGCCTTGATTTCTATTTAAGCTGCTATCACAGAAGCACCAGAATTCTTCCCTGTGAGGATGGGGAGGCACTGGCACAGGCTGCCCCATCCCTGGAGTTGTCCAAGGCCAGGTTGGACGGGGCTTGGAGCAACCTGGGATAGTGGAAGGTGTCCCTGCCCATGGCAGGGGGTGGGAATGAGATGAGCTTGAAGGTCCCTTCCAACCCATTCTGTGATTCCATGAATCACGTTTGCCTTGAGGAGGGGGTGTGTGCCTGCAGAACAGCCAGCATTTGGGAGCAGAACTCCGAGATTTGGGAGCAGAGCTGTGGGTGCTCCCTGCCGTGTCCCTCTCCCTGGGCTCCATCCTTGAGTGAGGAGCTGTGTGGGGGCAGCAGGTCTGAGCAGGAGCACCTGGCACGGGGCTTGGAGTAGAACAGGAGAGGTGTGGTGAGACCCTGTGGGTCTGGAATTCCTCTTCCAAATATTCACTCCAGCCAGTGTTTATTGGCTGTTAGATCTAAGCTGTGTATTTACAGATTCTGATCGTGTTTCAGCTGGAGAGCTTTAACAGTGGAGTCCCCCATCTCCAGCCTGCCTTTTGAAAGCAGTGTTATATTTAGCTGTTTTTTATTACTGGCAACTTCAGCAGTTGAAATTGGACCTTGGGGCTTCAAAGCAGCTGCTTGGTTAAGGAAGCATTGCTGAATAAAAGCTCCCTGCTCTGCTCCCCTCCCCCTGCTTTACTACACTCCCAGCTGTGTGAGCCCAGCAGCAAGGAAGGGAAGCTGGCCTTGAAGTGAATCTAAAGAGGAAAGAGAGTGGGAAGAGGAGAGGTGGAGTCAGCCGGGGAAATGCAATAGCAGCCCGCAGCGTGGGAAGATGAGAAAGCAGCAGCAAAGGCACTGATGGTGCGAGCTCTGTGCGGGCGAGCTCTGCGGAGCAAGGGCTGAATAGAGGGGAGGACCAAGGAGTTTAAAGAGTGAGCACACTCAGTGGAAAGGCAGGGATTGTACTCCTGGCTCTTTCTGGAGTAACAATCAAAGGAAAAAGGTAAGGGGGACAAGGAGGAAGCGAGTGAAATCAGTGCCAAATTCCGCTTAAAATACGAGCCTTTAATAAACAAGGGGCTGTGAGGACACTTGGAAATGCCTTTGGTGTAATGCAGGAAGCAAAGAATACTGAACAGGGTTGTGAGAATCCTGTAGGCATGGTACTCCTATTTCATTATATTCTTATTTTGGTTGTGTAACTGTGCTCTAAGCTGGCCCTGGCAATACATGTTTTAATCCTTAGTGCAGCCCAAGTGTTACTGTATTTCCTGGTATGAAAGTAACTGTCAAATACAATTTTTTTTAAAATTTAACTTTTTTTTTTTCCTGAGGGATTAACAGAAACCTGGAGACAGTAGGATGGTATTTACCTTCTACGGCACTCCTGCCTTCAGTAGAGAACAGGGTGGCTTTCAGCCAAGTCTAACACATTCGAGTTGAACTCCACATATTTTAGGCAGTTTTTGGTAAATAAATCAGTTTTAAATGCACTGAGTGAAAGTAATCAGGCTTTGATCTGCTTTGAACTGCTAAAAATGACTTGACTGCAGCTTTGAAGGCTTGGAGGGAGTTGAAAGTATGTACAAAAGGAAACAAAGTTGGGGTAAAACTTGGTTTATATCTTTTAGGGTAGTGCAGTACCTACTCTGCAGTCCCATTTTGTCAGACCACTGCGGGTGCATTTAGTCCCTGCAGTTGCTAGTGGCTCTCACCTTTCAGCGAGGGGGTATTTCTTGCTCCCTTTGAACCAGGAGAAGGTGGAGCACAGAAGTGGCTGGCTCAGCTTTTCCACGGTGCTTGAAGCAGGCCCTCAGTGTGGGGCCCTGTGCCCCAGCCAGCATCTCACCACAGAGACATCTCTTTTATCTGAGATTTATGGGGCTGGCAGTAGGGTTGGGGTTGAGTGGTTGTGCAAACAGGGTGGCCAGTGGGACAGGGCTGGTTTTTTGCTGTGCTGCAGTGCAGCTCCCCCCAGTACAGCTGTGTCTGCCCTTGGTTACCAAACCCACAACTATTTAGGTAGTCCTGGGTAACAGCAGGGCTTTGCTTACCCCTTCTTTCCTGTGGCAATGGTAACACACCAGTGACTCGCTAGAAAAGACACAAAACTTTCTTCCAAAGATTTTCAGAATTTAATTTGACTCTGAACTTCATTCTGCCAGCCCAGTACTGCTGGAATGCTAAATCTTCCTTGTAGGCTCTCTTCAGGTACCAGAAGGCCACAATTAGGTTACCCCAAAGCCTTTTCTGGGCTGAACTATCCCAATTTTCCCAGCCTTTCCCTATACCAGAGGTGCTCCAGACCTCTGATCATCTCTGTGGCCTCCTCTGGACTCTCTCCAGCAGCTCCACATCTTCTTTTGGAGCCCAGGGCTGGAGGCAGCTCTGCAGGTGGGGTCTCACCTGAGCGGGGCAGAGGGGCAGAATTCCCCCTCTCCTGCTGCCCACGCTGTGGGATCAGCCCAGGGCATGGGGGGTTTCAGGGCTGGGGCAGGTCCAGCTCTCACCCACCAGCACCCCCAAGTCCTCCTCCCAGGGCTGCTCCATCTGCTCATCCCCAGCCTGGATTCATTCTGGGGGTTGCGTGGAACTCGGTGCAGCCCCAGCGCTTGGCCTTGTTAAACCTCATGAGATTCCCATGGATGCAGTGCTTGAGCTTGTCCAGCTCCCTGTGGATGAGCCCATCCTTCAGGTGTGTCACTGCCGCTCCTCTGGGGGAGCTCTGCACGCTCCAAGTGAGCTGATGCTGTGGCACGGTTCACCTGCAGCTTTCTGTTTTTCCCCACTGGATTCACCAGCTCTGTTTTCAGAGGGACTTGCTGTTTATCCTGGTTTCTCTGTAGGCTCAGTGAGAGCCCACACACTCCACTCTCTCCTTCCTTGCCTGTGTGTAGCAGCTCTACTCTACGAGTGGAGCAACACTGCTGTAGGAGCAGCTTTTCACCGTGCTGCAGCTGAGGGCTGCATTTCCATATGGCTGGCTTAAAAGAGAGCAGCTTTCTTTGGGCTTTCTCTTGTGGCAGAATGCCAGGCTCCCCCACCTTCCTGCTGGGGTTGTGGTGGCTTGCTGAATGATAGGATAAATCCACTTTTTTTTCTCCTCCTTTCTAGCTCTCTGTTGAGGGGCTCATGCAAGCCCTTCTCTCTGAAAGGCACGTTAGAAGCCTTAAAATGCATAAGAGTATCAAAGTGTGACGTGGGAGAATAATCTACATAATCAGATTTTGGGGTTTATCTGGGCTTTTTGTACAGAAAAGGCCATGTATGACATGTTCAGTGCTGAAATCTGGACTGTGACCTCCTCTTCCATCCTTTTCTCTGTTTATTGAGCCTGCGAAAAATGTCTCCTTTTGGCTGAACTGGCATGGAAATAAGTATTGGAGGCCAGAGGAGAGCTTGAAGTGACTCTTCAAGTTGCAAAGGCCTAAAATCAATGAGGTGGATTTTTTTTAAGACAGAATATCCATGCTAGCAAAGAGGTACCAGATGAGAAATGGGGAATAATTCAGCTTGTCTGATGAGGTTTCAGGAGACCAGGTGAGTCTGGATTTGGATGTTATCCATTATCAGGCTTGGCTGATTTTAAAGAAGGGTTTTGATGGATGAGGCTGTGCTGTAGGTGAACTCAGACTAAGGGTACACACCTCCAAAACGTGTTCTCTCTGCAGTGGTCCTGGTCATGCTGGATGGGGCAGTGAAGTGCTGCCTCTCCTGGAGGGATCAGTAGCAGCGAGGTACATTTTGTGATGGAGGATTTCAAATTGGATGCAGCCAAATGAGTTGCAGCTGAGACTGGACTCACACTGGTTTGCCCCCGAGGTCTCAAGAGCAGATGGTGAGAAGGTAAAAAGGTGATTCTGAGCAAGACCGGGGTTGGCAGCCTTTGAGATTAATTTTTTTGAACAAACAACAGCATGAATGGGCATGAAAGTCAGGATGCCATAATGCTCTGTGCCATCTGTGACCTATTAGATTATGATAATGATGAGAACAACTAGAGTTTAATAACTTATTGCCTCAGACAACCTGGGGAAGGGTAAATCCAGAGTCATCTGTCTGTGCTTTGCTGGAGCTGCTCTTGGGGAAGATCCTGGAAGTGATATCCTTTGAGGGAGCAAGGAATGAATATACAATGATTTCTCTAGCTGAACTTGTTTGTGAAATGCTGGCTTTTCCCAGGAAAGCACTTACAAAAATAGCAGTCAGCCCTCTCTAGCCGTAGAGCATATGTCTGTGGGCTCAGCTTTGAAGTTCGCCAGTTGCTGCAGCTCCTCCAAAGAGGTTAAAATGCTTCTGTAATGGAAGTGACCTGAGCACTGGGGTTCTTTATTGCATTCCCCCACCTCTAGGCTGCTGCTTGGAGTCTGAGGCATTTAAATGAGTTGTTCCAAATGCACTCCTTAAATTCTTCAGTGCCTCTGATGCCAGTGGGGAGAGCTCAGCTGTGCTCCCCGGGCTGATTTTGTGTCCCCAGCGAGCAGATCCTTGCAGCCTGAGCTGCATGTAAGCCCCACTGCGAGCACTGCACATTCTTTCCTGTGCCTTCCCCTCTCACCTGGCTTATTCCTCAGGCACTTTTATTTGGCAGAGCTTCACCAAAATGCATAGAAATGTAGCTCCTTCTCACCTCTGCAAGGTCTTCCTTCAGCTGAAAAAATTGCATTTATTCAGCTCTCCCGAGCTGAATGTTTTCTTCAGCAACATGGAAAGATTCCTGCTTTTGGCTGAAATCTTTGTTGGGCCATTACAGAAATTAGGCAGCTGCCCAAAAGTCTGCCAAGGGGCAAAGCCTACTTGCCATTAAAGCTTTTAACAAGTGAGATTGGTAGGTAAGTCCATGACCACCTGGGCTCCTGTGCAGCAGGATTCCTGTGGACATCAAAACCCTGAACTAGTCTGATGTTTTAGAAGTGACCTAATTGAAAATACAGCCAGTAATGTAATTATCATCAGGAAACAGCTCACCTTCTGTTGCTTAATTATATTTTCCTTGTATACTTAGCCTGTTTCAAAGAAGCTGCCTTGGATGGCATGCAGGGTTTCCCTTTAATTACTGCTGTATGGTAATTGTAATGAAATTATGCTGTTATGAATATAATGGGCATGTATTATTGTGGGACAGTGATTTATGGCATGTAAGCATGTTTTAAAAGTGTTATAGATGTTCTCAGCACAGGATTGCTAAGCCCTTTAATGACAGGAGTCGCTCACAGCCATCCAGTGTTTTAATTTCCCAGTGTTTAAGGTCTCCTGTAATAATGCTACTTCATCATCCAGTCAATACTTTGGGAATTACACTGGTTGCTTGTGGTGAGGTATTTAATGATCCTCATCATGCTTGCAAAATTTGCTAGTGCAGAAATAAATTGGGCATCGTGATAGGGCAAGGGGGAATGGCTTTAAGTTGAAAGAGTAGATTTAGGTGGGATATTGGGAAGAAACTGTTAACTTGTGAGGGTGCTGAGGCCCTGGCACAGGGTGCCCAGAGCAGCTGTGGCTGCTCCTGGATCCCTGGCAGTGTCCAAGGCCAGGTTGGACATTGGGGCTTGGAGCAGCCTGGGACAGTGGAAGGTGTCCCTGCCCATGGCAGGGGGTGGAATGAGGTGAGCTTTTAGCTCCTTTCCAACCCAAACCATTCCACAATTCTGTGATGCTATGGGCGTGTTTTGGTACCAATATGTGCTCGAGGTGCTCAGTGTGTGCTGGTTAAACAAAGGACTGGTTTTAATCCCGTTGTTAAAAGGATGGAGGCTGAGTTCAGTGTTAGCACCTCACCTGGGCACACAGGAGCAGTGACTTTGCAATCCTTTCCTTCTGCTGGCTTACCTGGCAGCTCTGCCAGGGCACCTCTGAAGATCAAATTTGCTCTAAAAGGACACAGGACCTCTGGAGATTACCTTTGTATTAATTACTTTCATAAACAGGTCATGACCCCAAAGAGGTGACAGAAAAGGTTTTCAATCCTTTACTCCAGAAAAACTCCACGAGGGGTTGTAGCACTGGAAACCGGAGCACAGAGCTGATGTGAATGAAATTATTGATGGCTGAGTGTGCCTGAGCACTGTAGCATCCAGTTGCTTGCAGATGGAAATTTGGGAGCACAGTAATTTGTGTATCATTAACCTTCATTCACAATTTAAAGGTGCTTGTGGTTGGTTTTTTTTTTTTTGCCCCAGGATGTTTATTCATAACTTACTACGTGACTGCCCTGCTGCAGTGTGCTTTGTGACAGAAATTTTGCTTTATAACAGGATTTGCATTTCTTTTTAAGGTGTTTTCAGAAGTTTTGGGCCGTGTTGAAGGGATAATAAAAACTGTGGGCTATGTTTAAGTGCTGTCTTTGAAACAGCAGTTAAACCCTTGCTGTCCTGTTGATAGCAGAGGAAATCAGTCCCAGAGATTCCTGGCTGGTGAAAAAAACTGCAGAGGCACCCACTTGTACAGCGAGTACTTTGTGATGGGTGATTGCAAGTTGCCTGGGAAAGGCTTTCTGAGCACACTGTGGTTCCTGGAATTAACATTTTCACCTTGGGTTTCTGTGGTACATATTGTACAAATGAAAGTTGTGTCAGGAAAATAAATCTCCAGATTTTGTGCTTGTGCTGAAGCACAAACGCTACTCTTGTGTTACATTCCCAAATTAAGCAAAACCAAAGCGACTGGGCAGAACTCAACTGCATCTGTCTGTTTGCAGCGGAACCAAGCGTGAGGCAATGAAGTATGACTAAACTGTGCTGGCAAACGCGTTTTTATCCTGAATTAAATTTGTCTGTGGGCTCTGGCTCGCTGCTCTGCACAAAGGGTGAAACTGGCTGTGAAGAGGACAAAGAGCTCATCGCGAGCACACGGAATCGCTCCGACATGCTGCGCAGTGGCTTTGCTGAGGCTGGCTTCGCTGCAAGCCTGCAAGAGCAGGCTCAATGTGTTCTTAGTCCCAGCTCAGGCACCAGGCAGGTAATGCCGTGCAAGTCCCGTGCTCGGTGTCCTGGTGGCTGCACAGAGCCGTGTTTGGAGCAGGGTAGATGAAAACAAGGGTCACTGTTTTCCTGCCCCTTACCCTTGTCAGGCTGGTTACTCGCTGTTTTGCATCTTCCCCTCCACCCTGGATTTTTTGTTGCTGGCAATGACAGCAGTGCTTAAGTAATTTTATCCTTTCCTTTTAATCCTTTTTTTTTCCCTCAAGGCTGGTGTGTTTCCTGGTCTGTGGGATTCTGCCCCACCATACGGACCTGGTCTGTTGCCATTGGCAGAGCCCCTGCGGTTTGCTAACCCAGCATCTCTGGTACGAGGCTTGCAGGAGACGTGAGCTGAGCCTTACAGGATGCTGAGCTGCCAGCCCAGCCAGGGACTTCCCCTAAGGCTGGGGGAGCAGCTGCTTTTTTATATCGAGCCAAACTCTTGTGCAATGTGCTGCCCTCTGAGGATGGGCAGGTTAATCCCTTACAGATGTAGGAGCAGTGCCCTCTTCACTGATAAGCCAATGCGCCAGCCAGCTTTCTCCAAGCTGGTCATCGAGCAAAATACCTGATTTCTGATATCTGATCTGCTAGAGCTTCCTTTGTAGTTGGCAGGGATGAACCTTGGAGGGTCACCAGATGCCCACCAAGCCACTCAGTCCCCTTTCCTCAGCAGGACAGGGGAGAAAACGAGGTGAAAAATCTTGTGCCTTCAGATAAGGGCAGGGAGATCCCTCAGCAGTCAGTCATGGGCAAAACAGCCTTGGCTGGGGGAAGATTAATTTATTGCTAATTAGAGATAGAGCAGCATAGTAACAAACTAGAACTAAATTTTTGCCCCTACTCCCCATTCAGAAACTATGGGGGAAAAGTTTATTGCCTTTTTGTTTTTTCCTTAGTAACAACCAGGACACATGAGCCTCTTCCCCAATATCTGAATAAACCAATAATCTCCAATCTTTCACTCCTCTTCTGCTCCT
The DNA here is from genome assembly GCA_014706295.1 of Lycocorax pyrrhopterus obiensis. Classification (NCBI taxonomy): domain Eukaryota; kingdom Metazoa; phylum Chordata; class Aves; order Passeriformes; family Paradisaeidae; genus Lycocorax; species Lycocorax pyrrhopterus. Next base: position 716,248 of record JACSVZ010000009.1, read on the forward strand.
GTTGCTAAGCTAGAAATGTGAAGTGTGAAATGCTGCTAAGAGGGCTCATTTACGCTCACTGGAGTTGTATTGGCAACAATTAATTAGAGCTGTTACCAGAAGTGACTTTAAAATGGCATTTTTCAGGTGAAGAGCACTTTGAGCCTGCAGGAGCCCCTTGCACCTGTGGCTCTATGTCCTTTTATCTGAGAAAGCATCATCTCTTCCCTATTCATCTCTTTGTGGACTGGATGTTCTGCCAGTGGTGGGATGGGCACAGATTCTCCACTGACTGGTTTTTGTGCAGTGATTATGTCAGTTTGTGTAGGAGTGGCAAAAAACAGCATCTATTTAACAGGAGGTGATCCATTCAGATGCGGTGTCAAGGAGTCTTAGGGGTGGGCTCAAGCTGCTGGAAAAAGGGAGTTTTCACCCAGGGATGAAACTGGTGGGAAGAGGGGGGTAGATAGCTTTTTCCCCAAACAATCGTTTGTCTGTTCTCTCTAGAAACCGAGGGCTTCATTTCAGCAGCAGCCCTCCCACAACATATTTGCTGTAGTAAGTGCTGTGCTGTGACAAGCAGTGCCTTCAGAGGGACTGGGGAGTGCTGGAGTGATTGCAGGGACCTGGCTGTTCTGATCAGCTGTCCTTGAGCAAGGCTCCAGCCTGCAGTGCTCCTTGCTGGCAGTCAGCATCCTCTGTTTGCAGTGTGAGCTCAATCTTCGGCCCTGGGAAGGAAAATAAAGAGGAGAGGAGCTGGAAAGAAGCAGCTGTTGGCTTTGCAGTCCTGCTCGTTTTGATCCTTGCATCCTGCTGTTCGATTCCACCTCCTGCCTCCAGTGCAAGGATCAAGCTTTCCCAAGTTCTCTTATACAGGTTATTTCTACAAACCTTCCACTTAGTTTGTAAATAATACTGGTGTAAACCCACTAAGAGCCTTTTTTTTTTTACCTCTACTCCTTAATTGCATGTTGCAGTAGTTGATGTCAGTGTGATAGTGTGCAGCTGCAGGATTGTGGCTTCCTGACCTTGGGAAATCATTCCTGGATGCCTTCCACGTGGGAGTGATGCAGTTGTATCTCCACAGTTACAATGCTTGGCTTGGATTGCTTGCTTGGTGTCTGAAAGTTCCTGCAGTGTTCTTTCAGGTGTTGGTGGTCCAGTGTAATCTGTGTTGGCACGACTTAACTATCTAAACCTTGGAAACCAAGCGTGATTGCTTCTTTACAGTGAAATAATTGGGAAGAGAAGGTTCCAAATGGACTTTTATCAGCAGGGAGAGAACCTGTGTGGCCTGATTCTTCTGCGTGTCCCAGTTTATATCTGTAGTGCTTGACCCCTTTCGTATTTGGGATAAAGGTGCCTCTTCAGGCTGTGCTGCCATCTCCATTCTGCTCCCAAATATCAAAATATGCCAAATAGGTCACGTGCAGCTGAACCAAAAGATTTTTATAACCCTTCAACAGGAACTGAGGCTGAACACCTTTGAAACAGTTAGGAATTATATTCCTCCCCCCTCACCTTCCTCCAGTCATTTGCAATTCATGTGGCACCCGGGTGATGAGTCTGCAAGTGTTACTTGGAAATCATTGAAACATTAAAAAAAGAGCTTGAGTATCTATTTTGCCCCAAAACTGTTTCTGTTTTATGAGCTCAGAACACAAGCTGCTGATGGAGTGAATTTGAAAACTAGGTCTCGCTCCATTCCCAGGGATTTGCTCCCTGGAGGTGAGTTGGTTTTGAGGCAGGAGGTGTGTGTATTTGACACTAAAATAGAGTAGTTTTGTTATTTGTTTCCTCTTGCCCTTGAAAATAATTAGTTAAAACCTTTTGGGGAAACATTAGCAGTATAATTGAACTAAGGAGGGATTTTTTCAGGCTGGCAGAAAACAAAAGGGGAAGGTGTCCCTCCCATGCAGGGGTTGGAACTAAATGGTTTATAAGGTCCCTTCCAATCCACACCATTCTGTGATCCTGCAGAGAAGTCTGATGATAACTGTGTCAATGAGATGCCTATGGAAGAATAGTGATCTGAAGCAGTTTAAAATTTGGGTTAATACAGCTCAATTAGACTTATGGAGATAGTTTTTCTTTAACTCAGAATGGGAAAGATGAGCTCAAAATAAATCCCTTCACAAAAAGCATTATCCTTAAGCTGTATATCTAGACAAGAGATTTATAAAAATAAGAAATACACAGAATTGATGAGCTGGTGTACAGGATTTGTCAGCAAAAGTAGCTGCACTTCAATCAGATAGTACAGTAACTGCAGGCTGTGCATGCAGAATCCCAGAGTGGTTTGGGTTGGAAGGGACCTTAAAGCCCATCCAGTGCCACCCCTGTCATGGACAGGGACACCTTCCACTGTCCCAGGCTGCTCCAAGCCCCAATGTCCAGCCTGGCCTTGGGCACTGCCAGGGATCCAGGGGCAGCCACAGCTTCTCTGGGCACCCTGTGCCAGGGCCTGCCCACCCTCCCAGGGAACAATTCCTTCCCAATATCCCATCCATCCCTGCCCTCTGGCACTGGGAAGCCATTCCCTGTGTCCTGTCCCTCCATCCCTTGTCCCCAGTCCCTCTCCAGCTCTCCTGGAGCCCCTTTAGGCCCTGGAAGGGGCTCTGAAGCTCTCCCTGGAGCCTTCTCTCCTCCAGGTGAACACCCCCAGCTCTCCCAACCTGTGGTGCTGGACCAGGTCCTGGCACAGGGGTTTGATTTGAGCCCTCCTGAAGCAGACCCACCTCATGGGTGTGGCTCCTTTGGCTCTGAGCAGATGACACCACTGGTGACAAGTGTCCCTAACTGGGACTGCAGTGAGCAGATGAACCCAGCAAGAGAAGCTGCTCCACTGCATTGCACCCCAGCCGACTGCCAGCTCTTAGGTTTTTTGTTTAAATACTGAGTATCTTTCCTAAGCTGACAGTGTGCTGATGTGACCTCGAATGGGCTCAAACAAGCTGTTTGAGAACTGGGTGTGAGCACTTCATTTAAATACAAGTTGCAAGTGTTGAGCAAACCACATCCGGTCTGCCCCAGCAGCCTCATTCATTGTATTCATTAAGTGGATTTTAAATCAGAATCATCAGATCAACAGAAAAGGACGAGGCTTTCACTTTTTAACAGCACAAACAGTATTAAACTCTGTCAGCTCTCCCTGTTGGGGTGTAATTATCTGATTTTGTGCCTTTTTTTTTGTATTTAAGTCCATATGTGTTGTTCCATTGAACTCACAGCCACTATTTTGTGAATCCTTCCCAGCCCATTACTAAATGCAGAAACTGACTTCTAACTGGCTTAGGAGGATTTGGACAGCGCTGGCACAGCTCAGATTTGGAGGTCAGTACTAAAATACTTTAAACCCTGTGTCAGATGTATTTTGAGTAGGGCTCAGTACTGTATCACTTAACCTCTGCACCCCAGGCAAGCATAAATCCTCTTTTTTGACTTTTATGGGCCCAGACTGTTACAAATAATGGTGGCCAAACTGGACATTTGTTTTACATGCACTAAAGGGTAATAAAGGAGGCAGGGAGAGCGAGCTCTGAGTAGTGCTGTGCCCAAACCAGGGAGAAGAGACCTTTAATCTGCTCTCAGACATGAAGGCCTTTCTCTGGCATAGGTTGGGCACAATCCCTTAGCCTGCAGGTGAGGAGGAGAGTGTTCAGTGGGACTCTTGATATGTGGCTAAAGGAAAACAAAAAGGTAGAAAGAGATGGGAAAAAAGGGGAAAACCAAGCTCTGTTTAGCACTGCCTGGCCATCCTGTGCTCAGCAGTGATCAAACCCAGTGGAGTTTGTGCTTCAGCACAGGCAACAGCTGGATCTGTTGTAACCTCTGTCAGTTAACTCAGTTCCTAGGATTTAAGCTGGATCCCTTTTCTGTAAGTAGGAATGAATTGTCAGTCTCTTGTCCTGTAAAAAAATACATCGAATTTCTGCAGAGCACGTGGATGTAACAACTGGACCAAAATTTTTGTGTGTTTTGGCACTCTCTAGTAGTGTGGCTAAGCACGAATAACTGCTTTTGATGGAGTAACTCGAGTCAGTGGCATTCTGGGGGAGCTGGGGCAGTGCTCTGCTGTGCTGTCCTCCACCAGGTTTAGTTTTTAGTGGCTATGACAGCAACAAAACGACAATTTGCCTCCAGTTCAGGCTCTGCCTCTTGCTCCTCCATGTGAGCTGCTGCTTGAGCTCAGTGGTGAAGTGCTGGGGAGCTCCCTGCCCTGCATTTGAGGAGGATTCCCATCTCTTATCAGGTGTAAAAGCTTAGCAGAGCAGGTAGTGCTGTAGTGGAAGGAATTTGAAATGTTTTTGCCCCTTCCTCCTGCTCTTGGGGAGCTGTGAGGAGGGAGCCCCTGCTGCCAGGTGGATGAGCTGTTTGGCCAGTGGTGTGCATCTGGTGACATATCTATGGGCATGTCCTCTGAAAGGCTGAGAATAAAACAAAGGATTAGAAGGAAATCCAGAGGACTGCTCATACAGATTTGTTGTGGCTTTCGTTTAGGGTTCCTGGGATGTGTGAAGAAAAATGTGAATTGGATTTCCAAGGAAGGCAGAGGATAAGGGAAGGAAAGGAGGCCTGCCTGGGAGAATCTACTGTGGTGTGTTTCAAGGGGGCACTGGAGACAGGGCAGCTGGAGGCACGAAAGGGTTGGTTCTCTTTCAGGACTCGAGATTTGGTACCTGCACAGTAAACCTCCTTCTAGGTGGGTGTTGTTCTGGGTCAGAAAACTTAGGCTGATCTCAGTGGAGAGGAAAATATCTTTGTCAAGTGAAGAACTTGGTAAAGTGGCTCCTGGCAATGCTTCCGAATTCAAGCAGTAAGCACCTTGGCTTAGGTGATGACTTGCAGCTCCTCAAGGCAAAGACTTGATAATCTTGGGGCTCTTTTCCAGCCTTCGTGATTCAAGGATTTTGTGACACCATTTACCGAAAGCCTTGAAAAGACTGGCTGAAACAGCAGGGGCTCAGAGAGGGAAAACAAACAATGGCAACTGTGAAGCAAACAAGGAAAGAACAAGCACAGACTGATCTGGACAAGGAATTCAGGCTGGCTCTGGGCTGGGATGGTGTGTGAGCAAACAACTGCCCAGAATGTGCTGGGCTCTGTTACAGCCTGAGAGAGGGAGCTCTTCTTTCCAGACTGAGACACCCCCTTTGGCTGGGAATGCCCTCTGCCTCTCAGCTTGGGTGGGGTAAATGACATTGGAAGCTTGATGCTCACAAGTAGTTGATAGTTGTAGGCCCTTCTAGGTTGCCAGTGACCTGTCAGGTAGTAGAAAGTGAGCACAGAGTCAATTGGCAGAAAAGGAAAGAGCCCGTCTGTTGCACCTGCAGGGGCTTGGATTTCTGAGCTGCCACATCAGTGTGCTGTGTCCTGCTCTGAGGAGGGAGCTCTCCGGATGGATGGCAGAACAGTACAGGTTTTAAATTCCCATTTCTACAGATGCACAAAGGCACCAAATCTGGGCTTAAAAGCATCATCTACTTTGCAAGCTTGGAGTGTAAACAAGAGGTTTCAGCTTTTAATGTTTTCAAAGGAGGTGGGCAGACAGTGACAGCACAAGGGGCGGTGGTTTTAAAATGACAAAGGGCAGGGTTAGATTAGATGTTAGGAAGAAATTCCTCCCTGTGAGGGAGGTGAGGCCCTGGCACAGGTTGCCCAGAGAAGCTGTGGCTGCCCCATCCCTGGGAATGTTCAAGGCCAGGCTGGACAGGACAGGACTTGGAGCAGCCTGGTCTCATAGAAGGTGTCTGGAATAAGATGAGCTTTAAAGTCCCGTCCAACTGAAACCATTCTGGGATTCTGCAGGCACAAGATCACGGACACACACAAATCTAAGAGCTCTGAGATGCTGAGCTGTGCTGTTGTGATGGAGCATGGCTGCAAGGCCCAGGCTGCTCCCTAGCTGGAGTGCCAGCTTCCCTTAAGCTGCAGTCCTCTTTTTATCTTCAGTCCTCGCTCCAGCCTGTCCATAGTACCTCGCTCTATTGTGCAGGAACAACCTTGCTTCCTCCCTCTGAAGTCTGACGAGCGTGCTGACAGCCCCGTGTCAGCTGGTTTGTAGCTGGGCTTTGTTAAACCCGGGCGCTAATTCCCTTCGGTCCATCTGCCTGGCTCCCGTGAAAGCCATCAAACAGCAGGCGCCCGGAGCTCTGCCCGCCATTTGTTTGCAAATGTAGACACTTAATGGTGAAAAAAGGTATGCCAGCACTTCCCAGCCTGGGGGGGAGTAGCTAAACCTGTGCCCTCAGCACTTTGAAGCCCTAATTAAGAGTTCAGGAGCGTTTGGCTGATGAAGCCTGTAAGCTTGGCAGGGGAGGGGGATTGTTTTCCCTGCCATGTCCAAGATTGTGACCTAATTACCTGCTTGAGCATTTGGTGTTGTGCACGATGAATGCAGTGGCTGAAGATGCTGTCTCACTTGGGGGGGGGTCACTGTAATTGCTCTTCCTGGGTGTCATGGTTTTTGCTGCGGGGACACATTGAAGTCCTGGAGATCCCAAAGTCTGTTCTGCAGCTTGGAAAGGAAATGAGCAGCAAAGCTGCTTGTTTCATGCATTCCTGGGCTGTGCTGCTGCTGCAGTATCCCAGCAATGTGTGAGTGACTGAGGAATATCTGACACATGCTGTTTGTCTTTTCATCCTCTTCCCAGGAGCGAGTGCTGAGCAGTGACCTTGCTTCAAACGTGCACAGTCTCCTATGTTAAAGCCAAGAGGAACACAGAAATGGATATTCACTCAAAGCTGCTGAGGAACAGGGATGAACACATTGAATAGTGGTGCTGTTTGAAGGAGGATAAGTTTGTGGCCACTTGTACCAGAATTTAATTTGGCTTAGGTTTGGTCTGTAGTGCAGGGGAGTATCCAGCCTGCTGGAGAAGGAGGGGTGTGTAAAGAGCTCTTATGATTAGATTGGGAGGTGAAGGAGTCCCATTGAAGTGGGCTCTGCGTCCCTGTAGTGATTGAAAGCCCTTCCTTTGTTGCCTGCTGCCAGAGTTCTTTGAGGAGCTTCGTGCTGAACCTGTTGGGGGCATTCCTGGCACAGCCCCTTTCACTTCACAGCCCTTCCATTAGTGGGATGGGAAGATACTGAGGTAAATCCCTGCTAGGCTGGCAGGTTGCCTCCCAGCTGATCCCAGGCAGAAGGAGCGCTGCTCCAGGGATTTAGTTGGCTTGCTGCACCAGAGTGTCAGGGGACATCGATCACTGAGCTGGGGAGTTCAGCAGTTCATCAGCAAGATCATCTCCTGAAGGCAGGTGAACACAGCCTCTCTCTGTTCCCTTCAGGAGCTAAAACACTTCCCAGGAAGAGTGTCTTGGAATCCTTAAGGTTGGAAAACACCTCTGAGATCATCAAGTGCAGCAGTCAACCCAGCAGCACCAGCATGTTGACCTCTAATCTTGTCACCAAGTGCCACATTATTTGAACACTTCCAGGGATGGTGACTCTGCCACTGCTCTGGGCAGCCTGTTCCAGTGCTTTTACAGCCCTTAAGGAGCAGTCCTGAGCTTTTGGCCCCATCAGCCTGTGTGGAGATGGTGGCAGCCAGGACCAGCGTTTATCAGATGGAAATGGTGCTGTAGTCCAAGCATCACTGCCTTTGGCAAATGGAAGAGTTTCATTCAGGAATGGTCCAAGGGAATTTCTCTAGGCTGACCTGCCAGTCACAAGAAGGGGTCAGAGACAGGGCTGGAGGTGAAAAGACAACGTGGGTCCAGGAGGTTCGTGCAGGAGATGTGCTGGAGGCATTCCTGGCACACTCCTTTGCTGTAACTCAGGCCAGGACTGTCCTGGTTGGAGTGGAGATCCTGGTCTGTGGATGGAGGTCCCGGGTGGAGCTGCTCAGGGAGCTAAAGGCTCGTTCTTTCCTGGTTGCTGACCTCCCCCAGGTGAGGAAGGGGCTGTCGCTGCTCCCTGCTGCTGTGTCAGTTCTTTAGGAACAGTCTCATTCCCAAAGGGGCAGCACAGAAGCACTGACGTGCAGGGATTGAATCCCTGTTGCAGCTGCAACAAGCTTGAAAAATCAGTGCTAAAAATTATTAGTGATTTTCTTTTTAAAAATAATTTTGATTTGAACTGGAATTTTTTCAGATTGTTGTACCAGTATTCATTCGGAAAGCTCAGGGATTAAATACAAAAATAATGGTGGGACCAGACTGTGTTCCTTTAAAGGATATAACAGAAAGATAATGATGCCTGTCTTGCTGTTTTAGTATGGATGGGATGGAGTCAGTTTTCTTGACAGCAGCCTGTAGGGTGCTGTGTTTTGGATTTGTGACTGATGCAGTGTTGGTAAGACTGGAGTGTTTTGGCTGTTGCTGAGCTGTGCTGGGGTTGAGTGAGGAACAGGGAGAGGACAAAACCAGGACACCTGACCTGAAGCAGCCACAGGGATATTCCATGCTGCATGAGGACACATTGCCCAGAGAAGCTGTGGCTGCCCCTGGATCCCTGGAAGTGTTCCAGGCGAGGTTGGACGGGGCTTGGAGCAGCCTGGGATAGTGGAAGATGTCCCTACCCATGGCAGGGGTGGAATAAAATGAGCTTTTAGGTCCCTTCCAACCCAAACCATTTTAGGATTCTGTGTTGTCCTCAGCATTAGGAGGAAGGGGGGATGTTCAGGTAGAACTTAATTTTGTAGGGAACAACATGAAACTTTGCATCTATAAATGTACATAGTTCCATGTTGCTTCTTGATGCTAGAGAAGAGCAGAGGCAGAATTACCTGCTGCACATCCTTTCAGCTGTGCTAATAAACATCTCCCCGAGTCTGACCTCGGGTACAAGCTGCATTCTTCTGTGAGAATGTTTGCTGTAAACAATGAACTTGTTATCAGGGAAGTTAAAGAGAGGCTTGTTGGATACCGAAGGGAACGAGCACTTGCCAAAAGGTAAACACCCAGCCGTGCCTGCTTCCCGTTCCGAGGCTCAGAGAAAATCACTGCAGCACCAAAACATCAGCTATATTGACAGGAACGTGGGAATCACTTGAGATGTAGGGGCTGTGCGTGGTTCTTCCTCTGGCTTTTTAAAGGCTTGGTTGGTATGCTGTCCGCAGCAACCCCCAAGGCATCTTGCAGAATTCCAAATCCTTAGTTAAATGCAGCTGCACTCTGTGAGAACTTCTTTTTCTGGCAGTAAAAAAAAAGAGAGGGGGGAGGGAGAAGAGATGGTCCAAAAAAAGCGAAGATAGAAAGGATTCTGATAAAAGTGAATGGCTTATTAAAGAGATTCGGGAGGAAGGAGAGTAAGAAGAGATTCTCATGGGAGATTTTGTATGGAGTACTTGAGGGAGAGAACTGCCCCAGGACTGGGAGGTTGAATCTGTTAGGCTTTTTCTTGAGTTTGGGGAAACAGGAATTGCTGCAGTGCCTGCATCAGTGTTAGACACTGGAGAGTACCAGGGAGACCTGTGTGGGGCCGAAAATGACAGAACATCTGTGAGAAATGACACATCTCTGGGTCTCAGTCTCAAAACTGAAGGCTGGAGCACGCTCATGGTCTCGTAGCATAGTAGGATGGACTCCCCCTTTCAGTGCAGAGGAATCACCTGATATCTGTTGGGTTTTACTGTTCAGATTTTTTGGTGGATAGTTCCATCATTTCAGGTTTCTGCTCCAAGCAGGAACTCAAGATTCCTCCACCAGCAGCATGTGTGGGGTTCTGTCTCTTGCTTGCTAATGTCTGCTTAAATTTTTTTCACTTCCATGAAAAGGCAGCCTAGCAAATTAGAAGCACTTGGTAGGCATTATGCTGCTGTTAATTATGTAGGAGCCCAGACACTATTCACAACAGTAATAGGAAAACTACCAAAGCAAATGCAGCAGTCTGAAATGCCAAATTAAGGTCTCAGCTAAATGAATGCAGCTAAATTTGCAAGTGGATGCCGTACACTGTAAGTGTGGGAGTCCGTGGTTCCCTGAGTGGTTCCCAGGTTTTATGCAGTGCCTGCATCCCAGGATCAGAACCGTGTTTGCAGGTGGGTTCACACATGAGCTGGAAGCCGGGGGAATCACCAGGGTCTGCACTGAGATTTGGTGGAACCCTTGTGAGGAAGGGGAATCGCTTCTCCTGCACCAGGCCTGCACAGAAGTGGGTGACACTGCTGTCAGCGTGACTCTGGTGTTGTAAATTATCCATCTCTCATGGCTTCAGCCTGCTCCAGGCTCCTGGGGTAGCTCTTTCTCAGCCTGTTGGTGCAGCTTAGTGAGGCTCACAGCCTGGAGGCGTCAGGAGGGGAGTGCCAGCAGTCTGCTCCTCAATTCTGGCACTCAGAGCCCAGAGTTAAGGAGAAAGCAGTCACTGCTCAATACCTGCAGCAGCCTTCTGGACCACATCCTCTCCCGTTCAGGCACTGTTGTTCTGTAACGCCTGGGTTGGTACCTTCTGTGTGATACTTAAAGCCCGGCAGGTGTTGCAGCTTTTAATTCTAGGTGATGTCTCAGTGCTTGCTGTTTTCTGTTGAGGATTATTTGCCTGATGGCACTAAGGGAACCACTTTTGCAATTCTCACTGCACACAGTCGTGGCACTGGTCAATTTTATTTTCTTTCCTGTTGTAGGCTCTGTTTTCATTTCATGGCTGAGGTCCACAGCAGAGAGAATTGCCTGGACATAGTCCTGGGGTAAATTCATCTCCATTACAGAAGAGCCTGCTGGGATTTCTTAACACGAGAGCTCTGCAGTGATATTTACATCAGGTTTAGATTTATATTTGGAAGGAATTATTGACTGTGAGGGTGGTGAGGCCCTGGCACAGGTTGGTTGCCCAGAGAAGCTGTGGCTGCCCCATCCCTGGAAGAGTTCAAGTAAGTTTGCTGTAGCTGGATTGACAGAAAACCCTGGTACCTTGTTGTCTGTGATTGAGGAATTGTTTTCCTTGTTTGCCACAGATTACACCTGGTAGTTTTCCTGCTGGCAACCTGGATTAGAGGTGGAACTTCAGCCAGCAATGCCAGGATCTTATTTGAGTCCACGTACTTCAGGTAACCATGCAAGTGCCAAAGTTTGTTGCAAATTCAAGCAGGTCCTGACTGGGTTGTCTGTTATCCTTGTACAGGACAGGCCTCCAGACAGGATCAGTCATCCAGGATCTGGTTCAGGTCAGGCATCTCAAAAGCAAACTCCTTTCTGTATTAAGCCTGCTTAGACCTTCTTTTCTATCCTGCAGCTTCTGAGCTTGAAAAACATGCACTCGAATAATACTGCCCTTAGATACCCTGTTATAAATGTGATACTTTTATGGATAACTCTATATTCATCTTCACAGAAGTAATACAAGAAAGATGCATTTGGATGGGGGGGGAAAACACTCCTCTACTTTCTATTTTGATCAGACTTACTGGATCTTTTCCAGTAAGGGTTCTTCAGTAACTAGGAAAAGATTCCCGCTATTCTTGTAGGACTGAACGTGCCACAGGACAAAAATAACTGTCATTAATATTGTAAATGCATATTTTGCCAGAGGATGGCAGTGTGGAAGGGTTTGAATTGCTCTGGGAATGCCTTTGTCTCAGCTGGGGAAGGAAAATGCCATCTGCTTTCTCAGGCGAGTCAGCACAGGCACCCAGACAGCTCCACCTTCAGCCAAACCAGAAAAGTAAGGTTGGGGGCTGGTGGGTTAAATGGAGTTAAGCTTAAAGATTGCCAAACCAGTGACCTTCCCTGACAGTGCTATCCTTAAAGGCAGAATAATCCATTGAAGAAATGAGTTATTTGTTAAAATACAAAGCTTGTGTGGGAAGGGGGGAGTTAAATGTATGTAAACCAGAACTGGGACTAGAGCACTTAAATTAAGTAACACTATTCCAAAGAGCTCAGCTGGCAATCTGTGGGCCTCTTGGACTAATTCGTAAGGAAGTAATAATGCAAAGTATGTGGGGTTCTTCCTATTTGTGTGTTCCATCAGCTTGTGTTGGTACAACTTTTAGAATGTTTGTCAAAATATTCATTGCCTGCTCCTCCTCCCGCCTTGCAGAGGTGGCATAGATCTAGGCAAGAGACTGAAATATGTATTAAGTCTCCTCATTCCCAAACACAGTGGGTTTATTCTGCCTGCAGGGCATTGGTGGTGTACTTACAAACAGTTCCAATGCAGTTCAGGCAAATGCAGTTTCCAGGGAGCTCTCCTGCAGCCCGGTGTTGCAGCTCCAGGTGTTGGCCAGTCCCCTGGCACGTGCTCTTCGGTGGTCACAGGGGGACACTTGGATCCACAGGCTGTTCCCAGGGTTGGGGTTGTGTCTGGCTGCCCCAGGTCTGTGGGCTTTGGGACAGCAGATACCAAGTGGCTGGTGCCTTGAAGTGGCTACCTGAAAACAGAAGCTAGACAAGATTAAGAGAATAAAGGTAGGTATTTATTTGAAGGGCCTCCAGAGGTACACCCTGGGCAGTCAGAAGCCTCCACCTGAGATGGACCCTGGCTCACGGGTTGTTCACACTTTTATAAGCTTGGTCCATTTGCATATCAGGGTTAATTCTCCAAGTATAATTTCAGTGAAAGAGGTCATTACCTCAGGTTTGCCCCTCCTCTCAAGGGCTTTAGTTTACACATTTTGTGGCCTGGTGTCCTTGAAGAGCAAACCTAGAGAGGTTTGTTGTGTCTGACCAGCATGAGAGAACAGCAGCTGACAGGCCGCACAAAACTTCAGAGTTACACACCAGGCAGTGCAGGATTTGAAAAATATAAAAGTTAAAACCTAAGGCATCATGGCCTTTGAGACCATGGGCCAAGGTGTTTCCAGGAGCGGTGGTTGGTGACACCTGCACAGATGCTCTGCGGGGATGTTTGGGTGCTGGGCAGGGAACAGGTTTGCATCTCAGCAGGAAGCTGCTGCACTCACCTGCATGGTGCCTGTGGGAGCTGGCAGGGCTGGGTGTGTGTGAGATGTGGCCAAATCCTGCATCCAGCTGAGTCCCAGTGGGAGGAATGTTGTGGCTCTCCAAAGAAAATGAAAAGGAGGCAGTGGGATACCAAAAGCTGCTAGAGGGATTGTACCATAAATTAAAACTTCAGGGGCTCAGAAACGCTTAACAGGGGCTTCCTAGTGCTGATAGCAAAGTGAAACCTCTTTCCTGTCCTTTGGAAGCCTAACTTTCCTTGAGGGCTGTCTCCACAGGTGGTGTGCCTGTGAGCTGTGTCTGTGAAACTCCTGAGCAGTCAGGGCACTTCAGGCTGGTGAACACAGCTGCCAGTGTCCCCTGCAATCCATCCGCTGGGACAGCCACAAAACACCACCAGAACCACAGCCAGGGCTGGGCTTTGCCATTTGAAACTCTTCCCTCAGGCCCATGGGAATGCAGCAACAGAGCTGGTAGGTCAGCACCCCAATTTAATGAAGCAGGAGATGAGTCTGAGCTTAGCTGTGTTTTAACAGTCTTGAGGGTAAAACTCCTGAGCTGAAGATGCTGCTGAGTTGTTTATCTGCTGAAGAGAACTGTTACAGAAATGAATCCAGGTTTACCAAGGGAATTGTACTGTGGAACGTGGCATCTGTCAGCTGAGTCCTGGGCCAAAATCACTTCTTTGGCTTCCTTCTCATCTCATCCTTAGCTGGTCACTTCCTGTAATTGGATTAAGCAGCTAGAATACACAAAATAGAGCTGGGACCAAATTCCAGCCTGAGGATGGATCAGAAGCCTCTTCTCACACACTGACCATTCCCTGTGCATCTTCTGCCAAGTTTGTTATGCTGGGGACTTGTGACACTTTCCATGCACTGCACAGCTGCATGCCTGGAGAGGAGACACCTCAAAAGCTTTCTCAGAACTCAGCTGGGCTTTGTACTCATGAATAAAATATCTCCTTCCTCGGTTTACTTCGGGGTTTTGTGTGCTGACACATGAGTGGCGACAAAAAATTGTTATGAGCGATAAAAATAGGGTTTATTTATGTGGCTGTCAAATGTTTGGTGTCCATGCTGGGCTGAAATGATCCACCCCTCGTAGCAGAAAATCTCTGTTGTACACGGGGCTGTGCCAGCTGTGGGATGAAATCCTGTTGCCTTGTATCAGACTGACCGGTTCAAGTTGAGCTTCAGAGGTTTCCAGTCTCACTGGGCTTGAGTTTTCTGCTGCCACTGGAGTTGTCTTTTCTGTCCTTTCTTGCCTCTGTTTTCCTCCTGGAAAAATGCACAGAAGCTCCTGGGATATTACAGCCAGGCAGGGGTGAGAAGATTCTTGCATGGATAGGGACATTGCTGCTCCCCACTAAGGAAAACATCCTCACTGGAGGGGGATTGGGTTAGGGAGCACTTAGACTGGGAATACATAGATCCCTGTGACTTGATGGGATGGGGTGCACCCAGGAATGCTGTGGGAGCTGGCTGGTGTCATTGCAAGGCCACCTTTTGGGAGGTTGTGGTGACTTGGAGGGGTTCCCAGGGACTGGAAGAGGATAATCATCACTCCTGTCTCCAGGAAGGAGGATCTGGATCACTGCAGGCTGATCAGCTTCACCTCAGTCATTGGGAAGGTGGTGAAATGAGTTCTGCAAACCATTTCCAGGCCTGAGAAGAATAGCAGAGTGATTAATGACAGTCTGCCTGTATTTAGGGAGGCAGAACTGCATTCAACCAACCTGGCAGCTTTCCGTGATGCAGTGGCTCTGTGAGGTTTGGGGGAAGAGCAGTGTCTACCTCAACTTCACTAAAGCCTTTGATACTGTGTCCCACACCATCCTTACATAGGGGCTGATAAGGGGCAGGCCAAGGACGTGGCCAGTGGGGCAAACTGCACACTGGCCAAATGACCAGAGGGTGCTGAACAGTGGCACAAAGCCCAGCTGCAAAGTAGTTGCTGTTAAGGTGCCCTGAGGATTGATTATATTGAGTGTCGTTAATTACCTGGCTGATGGCATGCAGCATTATCGTCCCCCTAGGGTCACAGACTGGTTTGGGTTGGAAGGGACCTGAAAGCCCATCTCTTTCCACCCCCTGCCATGGGCAGGGACACTTTCCACTAGACCAGATTGGTCAGAGCCTCATCCAGCCTGGCCCTGAACACCTCCAGGGGTGGGGTTGCCCTTGGTGGTGTTGCCAGCACCTCAAGGAGGGGGAATTGGAGATCTCTCAGCTGCCCTTAAAGTGACCTGGACTCTCTGTGCTGCACACCAGAGCTGGGGAGGCACTGAGGGAGCCCAGGGGTGATAGGGTTGTTAGGAGGCACCAAAAGTCACATGGAGGGTCCTGGGGCACATGAGAAATCGCTGTGGCTGGGGCTGATGGGTGGAGGTGGGACTTGGAGGGGCAACAAAAGTGAAGGACTGGTGAAAAGTCTGGAGTAAGGCATGAGGAGGGTAAAGGAGCTGGGAAAGGGGCTCAGGCTGGAGAAGAGGAGGCTCAGGGGGGACCTTGTGGCTCTGCACAACTCCCTGACAGGAGGGGGCAGCTGGGGGGGGTCGGGCTCTGCTGCCAGGGAACAGGGACAGGAGGAGAGGGAACGGCCTCAAGTTGTGTCAGGGGAAGTTCTGGTTGCACATCAGGAGGAATTTGTTCATGGAAAGGGTGGTCAGGCCTTGGAGTGGAGTCCCCATCTGTGGAGGTGTTCCAGGAATGATTGGAGGTGGCACTCAGTGCTCTGGGCTGGGTGACAAGGTGGGGATCGGGCACAGGTTGGACTCGATGGCCTGGGAGGTCTTTTCAAACCTTAATGATTCTGTAATTCTACAACTGCATGGACCCTTTGTGTCTCTCCACAAGCCTCCTGCTAACCGTACAGGAGGGATTCCCAGTGCTCTGGTCTTGATTTTATTGTTCTTTTTGCTCTTTCACATCTTTGATTAGTGTAACACTTAAAGTGTTACCGGAAGAAGGAGGATCGACCTCCTTCAGAGTGACAAAATGAGGCACAGAACCATCTCATATGTTCAGAAGCAACCCTGACACAGGCAGTGTTTTAAAAGATAAAACATTCAAAATGTCTCTTCCTTCTCCCCAGATTTTTGAGGAAGGTGAAAAGGGGCTGGTGCCTTGCAGGGAACGAGGTGCAGGATAAGCAGCAGTGCAGGGCTTCTCTTTCCCATTCACAGTGCAGCAAGAAGTTCCCACGTGACTATTTTCTTCTGGCCAACCGTAGAAACAACAAATAGTTGTTTTCTTATAAGAAAATCTTACTTTACCTCAAATAACTCGAATGGAACAGTATCTTGTATGGATGGGGTCTACTCAGCATTCAGCACATGGCTTGGTTTGATGCTCCACCACCTGCAGTTCCCAGCATCTGAAGGGACATCAAATTATCTATACTACTTTCTCCTAAGAGTGTTAGCTCTAATATGTAGTTTTTTTCAATGATACTTTGTAGTTTTTGCTCTGATGTTTATTTTAATGCTGAAATAAGCATCAAAAAACCTGTTCCCATGGGGTAATACCTTCGCTGTAATGCTTTCCTGCTAGAATTGCTTTATATTTAAAACTTAGAGAACTAAAGCATAGAAACAACCTGAATATGGGATTAACATCTAATACTGTACCATCCAAATGACTGTTAAATGAATATATCAATCCAGCAAGAGTGTTCAGTTGTATTTACACATTTGAGAAAGCTTTTACTGAGTTGAGTTCAAAGCAGCTCAAATGAAAATCCAAATTACAGTTACCTCACAGTGCTCCCATCTGGATTCTCCTCTTACTCGTGGGACATCTAGTGGCAGAAAGGAGACTGGATCTTGGGAGACAAAATGGTATTTAAAAATGTGATCCTTCCTTTAAAAAAGGACACTGAGACCTTTTTCTTCCTGATGGCTGGAGGCTGAAAGAACAGTGTGGGTTTTTAATATCGATATTTGAAAACAGTTTTGGCTTTTAGTCACAAAAGCAGTTTGTGTGGGAGCAGCAGGGACAAACTGCAGCGTGCTTCTCTTAGTGCTGCTCTGTTGAGAAATAGCTTCAAGAAAAGTTTTCCCTGATCGAGACTGATCTCTGTTCCAGCTTCCCTGAGTGTCATTTATGACACCCACCTGCTCCTTTGACAGGCTGTTTATATGTTTTATGTACCCTTGATGGCATCTCTGTCTGGTATATCCTACTGTTGTCCCTGAGCTTCTCAGGCCAGGTGTGGGGCTCCTCAGCAGATGGAGCAGAGCTCAGCCTGGCTGTCAGGATTTGGAAATACAGGTGAGTAGTGAGGTGTGTGGCAGGAAAAAAAAGTGTTGTGCTCAAACCTTGCTATTCAGTGTATTCTGCTAGAAATATTTTGCAGAAAGAAGCTCAGGCTTTTAATGGGTATGGCCTGGAATGGGACAACTCCCTTTTCCCTTCTGTTTTCCTCTTTCCAGGCCAAGGAGAGAGGTGCAGCACAGTCCAAATAATGGATGCAAGAGGAGTTTTCTAAAAGGCAGCAGCCCTGGGCTCAGGGTGGCAGTGAGTTTGCACAGCAAGAGGTTTCCTGGGCATTGTTCTGCTGTCCCGCTCCAGTGGCTCTGTAAGAATAATTGTGGAAACAGTGGAATGCTCTTCCTTTTTCTCTTTTATTTTGTCTTTGAACTTTCCACTCTCCTTGGCAAAGCCCGTGCAAACATTCTTTCTTGATGGAGCTGGAAGAACTGATGTGAACTTCTGTAACAGCCTTGGACTTTTCATAGCAGAATCAGATCAGGTAGAATATGTACCTGCCTGTAAATCTCTGCTTTAATGGCGTGGGGTTTATCACCTTTCTAGTACTTGACCTGTTGGAGGGGTTTTTGGTTTTTTTCCTATTACTATCTGTAGCCTTAAGGGCACAGAATCCACTCAGAAAGCAAATTGATACTCCTCTGACCCTCACTTTTGGGAGTGTGTGTAGCAGAGCCCTAATGGAAATATTAGCCAAAATTTGTGAGCTCTGTCAGTACATTTCTGCACTTGAGAGTCTGAAGAAGGTCATGGCTCTGCCCTTTGCAGTCAGCCAGGTAACATCTGAGCTTTTGGATGTTGGGTGACATCTTCAGAGAGGGGTGGAGCACCTGGGAGCTCAGTGATGCTTCCTCATGGCACAACCCCATGCAGACCCACACTCACTCCCTGTCATTCTCAGCAGAATGGGGAACAAATTAAAGACCCAATGATCCCCTTCCTTTTTCCTGGCTGAGCATGAGTGCTGCATGGTGTGGGCTATCGCTTTGGTCAGCTGTACTGGTTCTGAGGTGATCCAGGGCCCACTGTACTGGTTCTGAGGTGATCCAAGGCCCATTGCTAGCACTGGTTGCTGAAGTGTGCAGGAACAAGGTGGAGCTGTGCCAGGCAGGCTGTCCGTGTGTGAAGCCCTCTCCGCTGATGCTCAAGGCTATTTGCCACCCAAAAGAAGCTGGAGCAACAATTAAGTCCATTCTTGTGACTCTTTTCCAGTTCTGTCAGAGGGGATGCTGAAAAAGCAATTGCAGGGACGTGAGCAGAGGTTGTCTGAGGTGGAATAGAGGGAACAGCACTTGGAAAACAGATGTGCCTGCAGGCAGCAGGCTTGGAGGAACAGGAGTGGGTGATACCACCTCCTGAGGTGTCTTCCTGGTGCTTGCAGAGTTTGCTCCATGCTCAGCTGGGAAAGTACATCAGGAATAGCAGGTTTTTTTCATCCTGGTGGGAAAATGTTGCCTTACAGTCAGTGTGAGTGGTGGTGCTGGGAAGGTGTGGGTGTGACATTTTTACCTCTGGTGCAGCAGAGCTGTCTGCTCCCAGCCTGGCTGCTGGGAGGTTGAAATAGAAGCTGCAAACTGTGGTGGTGCATCCTAGGAATCAGCTGATGTTATTTCCACAGGGTCTGAGGTCCTACAGACCACCCTTGAGAGGTGAAGGAGCAGGGAATTCTTTGGGGTGTTGTTTTGAACCTTTGCAATCCCCTACCAGAACAGCTGGACTCAGAATCATATTTGTCATGTGAAAGTGGAACCAAGGTATCTTTCCTGCTGATAGGAATTTTTTGATTTAGCAGCTCTGGGCTTTCCTGGTGTCCTGCATTTTAGGTGATTAAAGAGCCAGGCAACTCCTCTTGGATGCAGTTGCTTCACGTTGCTTAAGTGTGTGTGTGTGAGCTGGTGTTTCCCTTCCCAGCTCATCTCCTGCTGCCCCCGGGGTGTATTCCCAGCTCTCCATCTGCGATGGAGTCACCGTGTTTGCATGTTCCCTGCATGTTTGGTGGCTGTGTCCTGTGCTGCCTTCGGACACCAGGGAGCAGGCTGTCCTCTCCCAGCCCCTGGACAGGGGCGTGGCTCTCCGGGATGGACTCACCCGGAGCAGGCATACACGGAGCTTCCTTCCCCTGGGGCAGGAAGGCTTCAGGAGTGAAGTCCAGTGGCTTTAAAGGCACTCATCTAGGCCTCCGACACTACAAGACATTTTGGAGAGACCCAGAATGCTGTGGAATCTCTTATCACTGGGAATGCTGGCGTTGGAGAGGTGGGACCCTCCACTGCGGGTCGGGAGAGAGACTTCCCTGCAAACTCTCTTTCTATTCCCATTTTCCCTGCCTCCCTCATTGATCAGGTAGCACTTGCAGATCACACTTTGATAAGATCTAAGTTTTCTCATTGAAAATCTCTTTGGATGTTTTGGATTAATTCAGTTGTTAAACCAAAGAACAATGTAGGCAGCCCCACCATGGATCTCTAGCTTAATTCTTTTACATCCAAAGTTACAGCCCCTGACCTGACCCAGGTTCAGCCACGTTGTCACAGGTTTTACACAGATGAGAGCATTCTTGGGCTCTAGTCTGTGGTATAAACACTGGATTTTGAGGGAAATCTTGGAATTCCAGTAGCTTCTTCCATACCTGGAATCAAGGGTGAATAAGGTACGTTGTTTTTACACAACTCTGGCAGCTGGTGGAGACAAAAGGAAAGTCTGGGAGAATTGGGATTGTTCAGCCTGGGGAAGAGAAGGCTCCAGGGTGACGTGTACCTGTCCAGGTCCTGAAGGGAGCCTACAGGAAAGATGGAGAGAGACCACTCACAAGGGGCTGGAGTGACAGGACACAGGGAATGGCTTCCCACAGCCACAGGGCAGGTTAGACGGGATGTTGGGAAGAAATTCCTCACTGTGAGGGGATGTGATGCCCTGGCACAGGGTGCCCAGAGAAGCTGGGGCTGCCCCTGGATCCCTGGCAGTGTCCAAGGCCAGGCTGGACAGGGGCTTGGAGCAGCCTGGGCTAGTGGAAGGTGTCCCTGCCTGTGGCGAGGGGATGGAATGAGAATGAGCTTTTAGCTCCCTTCCAACCTGAACCATTCTGGGATTCTGTGATCTACTCTGAGGCTGATGCGTGCACCAGCCTGCTGAGCTCCAGGAATCGCTGGGGTAGGGAATGGCAGGATTTACTGCAGTAGCATTTGTTTGTTTTGGTGTGGCACTGGTGCTGTTGGGAGCCTGGTCAGTCTTACAGGTCTGATGATGGGACAAGTCCATGACTCTTTGGGCTGGGGAAGGGTCTGGTCTTTCTGGCCCTGGAAATCAAACTGCTATGAAGTGAAATGCCTGCCTCTCCCACTTCTCTTCTGCTGGGGTGTTTCTTTTCACAGAATAGTTTATGTTGGTAAAGACCTCTGAGATGGAGTCCATTTCCTGCATTCCTGCCGACTGAGCCACATGCATAGGTACACCTGCTCCTGGTTTTCTTCCATTACCCCTAAAGTTGTGACAATGGGACACATGAGAAAGGGAATTTCCGGGTCTGGCAGTGGGAAGGGCAGTAAGGTGAGTAAGAGGATGTTCAGCTGACTGCTGGGAAGGGAGCAGAGCCACAAGTACAGAGTGGATTTGGGTAACAAAAGGTCATCAGAGCTCCTGCTGTGCCAAAAATTTGCTTTAGAGATGGACTTGATTTGCAGATACCACATTAAACTCACCTACTGTGTGATGGAAAATTACTGCCCTCACATTCTCTCTTTGTCCTGTTGTAATCCTAAATACTCGGAGAGATGTTTATCCATGCTGTTAATGTGTAGTAATGGGATTGCTATTTTAAAAATCGATACAAATCTCACACTAAAAAAGAAAGGCTTATAGATTAGTCTGTCAAGAGCTGTCTTAATAGATCTGTCTGACATTTGAGACACTTTCCCCAAAAGTACTCTTTCAGTTTCAAATTACTTCTTAAATTGTTGCTGCCTGCAGATTCCAGGCCAGCTAATACAAGTTGTCAGGGTGAAAACCTTTCTCTGCAGCTTCAGAGAAGCTGGAAATCACAAATGTTTTCATTATTTTTTCAGTTGATCAAGAATGTGTTCCCTCCTACATTAGGGAGCGGCGGTTTCAAACACATTCTTTACTTTTGTGGTTTCAGCCATCTGGTGGGCTGGAGAAGCTGGAGAGTTGGGGATGATGGGGAAGTTCAGAACGGATCTTTCAAATGCTGCCACTTGCAGTGTGAAAAGCTGAATGGTGCTGACTCGATTGAGACTCCTTTTGAGATGCAAAAAATTGCTAGCAGATGGTATATGCATTTATAATCTAGGTAATTGAAGCTGGCTTTAATATCCTTCTCATATTTTAGCAGTGTTCCATATCCGTCCCATTTCCTTCACAGCTCTGTGTGGAATGTCTCTGGTCCTCCTCTGTCACTGTACTCACAGCCTTTCTTGCTCTGGCTCTTAAAGGCCTGTTAATTAGCAATAATTGCAGTCATTCGTCAAGTTCAGGGCCGTGTATTTGTGGGCTCTGTGTTCTGGTGAGAGCCTGAGAACAAAAAGCATTCCCAGTGCCCGTAACTTGCAGGCTTGGAAATCTTTGGAGGATTATTGCTGCTGTTGCTCTCTCCAAGACTTAGCACTGCCCTGAGAGGTACAAGACTTCGGTTCAGGGGCATGTTTGGCTTCTCTTCATCTCAACATCTGCTGCACCTTCCACTCTGCAACGGGGAGGAACAAGGAACTGGCACAATGAGTCCACTCCCTGTGGAGCCCACAGGTCCGGTGGCAAGCAGGGAGATAAATGGAGGATGTAAAGAGGTGACAGACATCCACTGCTGCAGCTGGGGGTGGTTCTTCACTCCTTTGGAGGCTCTTTCTGAGACTGGGCAGGATTTCCTGCAGTTTATCAGGGGGCTTTGTCCTTAATTCAGCATTTTGTGGAGAGTGGCTATGAAGCTCTGCTTGCTGTAGGATCTGTCTGGAACGGCTGCCTGATCTAGGCTTTCCCAAATAATCCAAAAGCCCAATTATTTTCTTTAAAGTCTTCACAGCACACAGCTCTTGCCATAAAGATTCCACAACCTCTTTGAGGTCCTCAGACTCTTAACCAGCATAGAGCTGGATGTACCAAATTTGAGTAGTGATGGTGAGAATCCCAAATCTGGGGTGTGTGGTGGGAAGTGCAGCGAAACATCAAAGAGAAGGTTTGGCTTCAGATGTCTGCAGGGAAGCAAGGGAGAAACCTTGGAAAATTTGGCCATCTTCAAAAGATTTGCAATTGTGAAGAAAGGCCCATTGTATTACCATTACTCTTATTCAGAAATAGTTGTCTAAAATGAATCTGGAACTGGTAATTGTCTCTCCTCTCCCAGGTGACAAGTGGCAGGACCAGAGAAAACGGCCTCAGGTTGCCCCAGGGAAGGTTCAGGTTGGATATTAGGAAAGATTTCTTCCTGAAAGGATGGTCAGGCGTTGGAACAGGCTGCCCAGGGAAGTGGTGGAGTCACCATCCCCAGAAGTGTTCAAAGCAATGGAGTCTTGGTGCTTAAAGACACTGTTTAGTGCTGGGTGAATGCTTGGACTTGGTGTTCTTAGAGGGCTTTTTCAACCTCAGCAAACACCCATTTAAAATCTCTCTCTGGCTTAAAAAGCCCAGACAGCTTCAGCCTTGCCTTAGCTACGTTTTAAAGCATTTTTGAGTTCATAAACTTGCTGTGGGGTTTGACATCCTGGAAGGTAACTTTAAATCTTATTTATCTGTAGGCCAAGTCTGCCCTCAGGCAGACCAAGGCCAAGCCTAAAGGCCTTAATGCTTGGTACTGCAAGTAGGGAGGTTAATCCTGGCAAAATTTTGCTGGTTTTGTAGGGTTTATTTATAGCCTGTTCCTCTCCACCACTTTTCCAAGGCTCCTCATTCCCATTAGTCTCCCCCAGTAGCTGGTTTTTTGGGACACGTACCATTCCCGCCTCATGCTGATCTTGCTGGAAGTGGTGCCTGTGGTTTCTGAGCAGCCCATCCATTAGTGGGACTGGTGAGGTTTGTTCCTTGTCAGTGTGTCCACGGTGGTTTTGTCAGGTCTGTGACTATATTTTTGTCTGGTTTTTCCCTTTTTCCCTCAGAATTCCCAACTGGCAGAGTCCCCAGTCAGATAAACTTGCTGGAGTAAGTATTCTCGCACTCTCACCTGCTCTCATCAATTGATGTGACTGTGGGGATGAAGATATTTGCATTTTTTTCAGCCCCCATCTTGGTCACATTTTCCAGCTAGTCCCTTTTTCCACTGCTTTTTTCAGGCTGTGCTTCCAGCTGGGACCAAGGCTGGTGGCAGCACAGAGCCCAGCGAGCTGTTCCAGCCTCAGTGGAGGCCACTGATGGACCAGGACAGCTACAGCACAGAATAAATAAAGTACACTCGAACATCCTTGCTGTCCTTAGGAGGAAACTTCTGCTCCTGGGATTTCGAGTGGTCTTTAACCTTGTGAACAAAATATCTTGGGGAAAGAATGAGTGTATGCTTTGCATTGCTCCTGTGCTAAGGGTGTAGTGGAAAAAAGGCAAGCAGAGGATCAAAACGTGTGACAGACTTTGGCTGGAGAAAGTCCAAGCCTTGCAGAAATGGATATTCTGGAATCAGTACTAAAGGTTCTACAGACATTTATTAACTGAGCCGATGGTACCTGTTCGGGCAGGGAGAGTGAGACGGGTGTTTGTGGTCCCCTTTGTGCAGCAGGGAGAGACTCTGGTTCGGGTGAAAGTGATGCTCTGCATCCTCCACTTCTGCATGTGAAACCTGGGGGGTGTCTCAGAAGCAGCAGCAGCAGTGCCTGCAGAAGCTCTCCAGAAGTGGAACTCCAGACAAGTCATGCACTTCCCCTTCGTGCCTGACCTTGGGCTTGTGCCGTTCTTACCCTCAAAGTCAATCAAAGCCACCCACCTCCCCAGACACCAAGCTCCTCGTGGGCTTGGGAAAGCAATGAAATGTGTAAGTGAGTGGATCAAATTCATGGCTTACTCTTAATCACTTATCTTTCATTATAATGCTGTGTGATGGACATAAAATCAAGTTGATAAACTACCCCTTACAGAGAACGCGCTGCTCGGTGTTTTTCAGCACATAGGCTTGACAGCAGCAGCTGATTAATAATTAATTAAAATAATGGTCAGGGAAAGAAATATACCTTGGCCAATCTATAATTACTTGGAAGCTTCTTCATACATTTTCCATGAGAGTCTTTTCCTTGTAAGACTCTGAAAAAGTATATTTAGTGTTTGTTTGCTTTCAGCTATGGTTTTCAGCGGATATTGACTGAAACAACATCTTAATCAGTCTGACCTCAGCCTCCAGGGGATTTTTTTCCATTGACTCTACCTCTTCCTCCTCGCCTCTCCCTGTGTGCTGAAATTCTTGTCAGAGCTGCTAACTCTGTTGCCTTTAGTGCTTCCATTTTTAAGACTCTTTTTAGCTCAAAACTTTTTCTGAACATTCCCATCTTGGGGTGGGGGGGGGGGACAGCCAGTTCTTGCTGACTCTCTCCTGAGCTAAATTTTGTGGAAGCAGTTTCCTCCCATCCTCCTGCTTTTCTCACACTGATTTTCCAGCAGCAGCTGTGCTGAGAACAAATTATCAAGTAATGCAAAGCATTTTAGAGCCTTCAGGGAGTTGGGTCTTCTGTGTGAAGACCATTCAAAATGGATAATTCAGCTGGGTTTTCCTACCTCAAACCCTGGAGCGTGGCTGTTTTATTTTTTGCCTTGTGAATTTGGCAAGGGTTCTTGTGTTCTGTTTGTCATCTCTGAATTCCCTGACAGTTACTTTTTCATTGCTTCCTATTTCGGCAAGTTCAACTGAATCCAGCTTTTTCATTTCAAAACTCAAAGGTGTCCTTGGCCTCCCGTCACCGTGTTGTTTTTAGAAAGCAACTTGCTCAGAGTGATCTGGGGTGAATGTCACAGCTCATTTGATTTCCAACCACACTTACCAGCTGAACATTTCTCCTGGCACTGTCTTAGTATTTTCTCCGTGGAGATTGATGATTCATGATTTCTGTCCCTATTTCTTCTGTGGCAGCAGGAAAACAGAAAGCAACAGGATTTATACCAGTTATCGGTCACCCTGGTCAGGGGTTGGGAATAGGCAGCATATTCCTAAAAGCTGGTGGGTTTTTCCATATCTTAGCTAGAGGTTTGTAATTGCCTGACTGCATGTTTTTGGTCCCCTCCCAGGTAAATCCTGTCCTAGGTTAGTAAAAATGTCCTGGGATCTTCCTGGTTGGGAAATACCTTAAATACCATCTAGTTCCAACCCCAGTGCACAAGGAGAGCTTGAGATGGAAACGTGCTGGGGGATCTTCATGGTGTCTGCAACTTCCTGACGTGGGAGTGTGGAGAGACAATGGATCCAGGCTTGTCAGAGGTGTGCAGGAACGAGGCACTGGACACAGGCTGGAACAAGGGAATAAGTAGGAGAGCAACCTGGTCTAGTGGAAGGCATCCCTGCCTGTGGTAGGGGCTTGGGCTGAGATGGGCTTTAGGGTCCTTTCCAACCCAACCCATTCTGGGATTTTCTGATAGCGGGGAAAAATTGCACCTGAGGATGTTCAAACATTAGAAAAGAGTCTGGAGAGACTGTGGGATTTATGTTCTTAGAGCTCTTGAGTCATGTGTAGTTCAGTTCTGACTTACTGGACCTCTAGAGGTACCTTCCCGCTTACACGACTCTTGATTTCCATGGATTAAAGGCATTTTACCCGAGATATATTCGGGTATCTGATTAAGCGTAGCTTTTTTGGGGGGTGGGGGATAATCTGCTGCCTGCTGCTGACACACACCATTATCCACAGAGTGCTGTGAGATTGGAATAGATGTGCAAGGTTTGCATGTTACACCCAGCTCCCAGAGAATGGAGACCGAAATAGTCCCAAGCATATGTTAATTTTCACTGAATATTAGATGAATTTGACAGCGTGTTTTAGTCATATGGCTCTGTGGAAACAGATGCACTTCTTCACTGGAGGAGTTTCTTTGGATTAAATAAACGTTTGAGAGCTTTTTCTTTGGTGTTACCACTTGTCTTGGTGCTGTATGGCTTTGATTTATGTATATGATCTCAGTGCATGCAAAATAGGCACAGGAAATTATGCATAAACTCTTAAAACAGAAAAATGATGTTGTTTGGCTGAGTTCTGAACTTCACAACAGTGAGTGCACCAGTTATCACTAAGGATAATACTCTGAATCTTGTAACAGTATTACCATGAGCCTTCAAAACTTAATGAAGTTGATATTTTCCTTAAATATTCTAGCTATGTTCAGATATACTTGATTATTGAAATGTGTCCTTCGTTTTCATGAAGGTGGTTTTCAGGAAGTTCTGATGCAAAAGTGAAAAGAATTTATTTATTACTTTAAATGTTAAGGTTTTTTTAGTTTTGAAAGCTTTTATTACTGAGTCCATACCTTGAACAAGTGTCAATGCTGTAGCCTGCCCTGTGATTGTCATCAGTTGGATTATTCGGGATTAATGCACATTTTCATTTCGATCCTAGCTAAAGTCCAAGAAATCCATGGAGCTGTAGCTAAGATGAAACTGGAGGGAGTGAGTCTCCAGTTGACTACTGTGTTGATTACAGCCTTCTTGTTCCCTTTTGTTTGGGTTTTGGGGGTTTTTTTAGCTGATCTCAAGCATTCATCTCCTCACCTCTCCTCATTTTTAAAGCTTGATGAACACTTTCTCAGAACATTTCCATCAGATTAAGTGCATAAAAGCCTGAGGTGCACAGTTTCTAGTCACTCAACACTGATAAACTGAAAATTACATAATTTTTTCTGGTGGATTTTCATTTTTTTTATTTTTAGGGCTTTTACAGAAAGAATCTGCCAGTGTTCTGTTCCTACCTATTAATATTTCACACCAAAATGCACTTTTAAAGCTTTCTGGGCTGACACGCACATCGGAATGATTTCATTGTTCTTCAAATGCAATGCACTCTCACACTGAAAGGAAATACAAGTGTCTGCATTTAGGAATGTAAATTGTTAAAAAGGGTTTTAAATGCTTGTGGACAGCAGGATGGGGGATGAGGGAGGGTAGGACCACAGCTCCCTGCTTTGTTGTATCCCAGCTTTCAAGGTCCCACAGCATTAGGTCTTTACCTCTGCAGGGTCACACTTAAATTTTCCAAGAGACTTTAGTCTTTCAGCGAGGCTAGTTTGACACTCAGACTAGTCAGAAGTGCTTCTAATAGATTTAAATTCCATTAAAAATCTCTTTTTGAACAGTTCCAACATCAGTAATTGCCAAAATATTGCCATTTTGCACCAGGTTGTGTTCTCTTCGGTGTGTCCTTAGTGCATCATTGTAGGCTTGATGGAATAGTCTCTTACATCCTTAGGTAAATGGCTAAAAACTGCGTTCAGTAATTAATATTAAATTAAAAATCCCTGTGACTTGAGCAGCCAGATGGAAATCTGCCATTCTACAACATCTTCCATTCAAAATGAGTAAGAATCGCTGGAGCTTCTATGAAACTTTGCTTGTCTCCAGCAGTGCTCCGGCCTTCCTGAATGCAGGAAGAAACGAGGAAGCAGAAAGTGTTGCCTGCACACAGAGCCTGAGCAGTTGTCACCACAGAAAAGTGCTCTTCAGGCTTTTCCAAGATTTTTTGAAGACCCAGACCCCGGAGAAGTTGTGCTGTCTGTGCTTCTGTTGCCAAACTTGTGTGTAAAAGGGTTTACCCCACCCGTGCGTCAGGAAGGGCTCAGGTCTAGTTGGAGTAGTTTCATTGACCCTTCTTGCAGTGAAGTGGAACCTCTGTGGCTCCTCCTTTTACTGTACCTTAATATAACCCAAAATTAAGCCAACAAATTGCCTGTATTACTATGGCAGATAATTCTCTGTATTCGTCCCCAGGTTTGTTGTGCTCGTGCCCGTTTACGTCCGAGGTGCTTCTGAGGATGAGACGTGCTCAAGTGTTACCTTGCAGTTCCCCTTTAGGTTATGAATCCAAAATCCCGACACAGGAAGAGTGAGGAGCCACACACAAGCTGTTATCCCTGTTCAAGGTGGGTTTCTGCAGCTTGGATAAGAAGGGGAGAAGTGGGTTTCTGTACAGGCAGTAAAGGGGTACGGAAGGCAGCTCATGCGCAGCAGATGAAATTCGGTGTGCAGCTGCATCAGTGCCTTTTCCTGCTCAGAAACAGGAGCAGTGTTAACAGCTTGCAGCCAAAGCAAGAGAAACCCAGAGGGATTTTGGGGACAGAAATGTTCTTTGTGAATTTCCATGTAACACTTTGTTAGAGCTGCTGTAATTAGTAAGTACCCTGGCTGTTCTACGACAGTGTTTGACATTTTGTTCTCTCTGGCAATCCATGGGGAGAGTTGAGATGAGGGAATGGTGGTGATTAGCACTCAACAGAATTAAGTATTTTTCTGCCTATTTGATCCATCATACTTTTAACTGTTGGATTCTGTGAAGCCTAAACTTTGAAACTCCACATTCAGATCTCCTATAAGACGTTGCCTTGAACCAGTGAGATAATAAATATAGAATCCCAGAATGGTTTGGGTTGGAAGGGACCTTAAAGTTCATCTTGTTCCACTCTGCCATGGGCAGGGACACCTTCCACTAGACCAGGTTGTTACAATGTGTGCTCAAAGCTTAGCAAAATAACCTTGCTCCTAAAAAGGATTTCATCCTTTTTAATGGTGATCTCAATGCTGTCAGCCCATGACAGTCTCCTTGCCATTAAAAATGTTGCTTGGTGTGGTGAACTGAGACTAACTTAATTTTAAAAAGACACACAACCCCTCCCACCCCCCCAAAAATAAAGTCGACAGGAAAGTTAATATATATTACACAGGGAGATAGTGATAGGGCAAGGGGGAGTGGTTTTAAACTGAAAGAAGAGAAATTTAGATGGGATATTGGGAAGAAATTGTTCCCTGTGAGGGTGCTGAGGCCCTGGCACAGGGTGCTCAGAGAAGCTGTGGCTGCCCCTGGATCCCTGGCAGTGTCCAAGGCCAGGTTGGACACTGGGGCTTGGAGCAGCCTGGGATAGTGGAAGGTGTCCCTGCCCATGGCAGGGGTGGAACGAGTTGGGCTTTTAGATCCCTTCCAACCCAAACCATTCTGGAATTCTGTGATACTACTTGATGTCACAGGTGCATTGTCAATTCTCCTTCACCCATAAAAAGCCTCTCTCACGTTTTCACAGGCTCTGGGGTAGAAAGTGATTTACCACCAGCCACTGCATTAAATCCCATTGTACCTGTTTTTCTGCACAGTGGGGGCTGCAGGGCTCAAATCCCTGTAGCTCTTTAGGCACCATTTCCCTTAAATCTGCTCTCTGGCTTTATGCTTCTTTAAAAACAATCATAAGACTTTTTCAGATGCCGAAGAATCTTTTTTCTTTACAGTCTCTACACTGCTCTCAATACAATGGAAAATATTTTTGTATCTGTGTGAAATTGCGCTTCTTAGTAATACAAGTGCTTGCTGCATTTTGATTCCTGCATAGATAAGAGGGATTCAGATCCTGAGGATTTCAGCTTTTACTTCATTCACCAGAAAGACACTGAGCTCTTTGGCCAGGATCCATAACAACACCTTTTTGATTGTTCACAAATAGCTCTGTCTAGTCCAAAACCGGAGTTACATAACTTCTGTGAATTGGGAGAGGCAGGACATGCTGTGCAGTTTGGCAAGTTCTCAGTGAAATCTCTCTGCTGGAGTCAACCCTGATTTTGCTGGAATACAGTAAATATTAACATATTCCTGTAGATTTGGAGTACCTGTCTGTGTCTTCTCAGACCAAGAATGCAGGAATGCCGGGAAGTGTGAATTACTGCCCCATGGAGGTGCTCTTGTCTTTGGAAAATATTGATCATCCTTACCCTAAAAACTTTCAGAGAGCGTTTTTGACTTACGTTTGGGATGCCAAATTTCTTACTTGAGAGCTACAAAGTGGCCCCCGAAATCTGTCTCTTCTCCAAGTTGGCTCTACTTTAGAGGACCAGGCAGAAGGGTTTGTTCCCCGACTCTGCAGCTTAATTTTTAAAAGGAATAGTTGAGCTCCCCATTTATGTGCTGAGTAGTTATTTTTCTTGAGAGTTACCAGCCAGGCAGGTTTCACAGGGCAGTGATGAAGGGACTAGATAAAGATTCGTGTTCAGTACTTCAGGAATGTTGCTGCATGACCATAGTGCTGCTGTCCATGAAAACGGTGCTTGAGGGAAATCAGGTGGCAGAAAATGCACAGGAGCCATGTAGCTCCTTCTGCCAGTCCTTGACACCTACTTTCTTTGTGTTCCTCAGGAGCAGTGGATCACTGGATGTGTTCTGTCTTTGTGCTGAGCACACACGTGTTTCAGGGAGCTGTTAGATGCTGCCAATATGGGATGAAGCCCCTAAGTGATAATTCATGAAAATGCAGATGTGTACATGCCAAGGTCATGTGAGATTTAAAATAATAAACCTGCCTTCCATCACAGAAGGAAAGATGACTCTGGGACTTAAAATCCTGGAATGATTTCGGTTTGAAGAGACCTCAGAGCTCAACTTTTCCACCCTCTTCCATGGCTTCTGTCGGCAGGGACCCTTCCACTAGACCAGGTTGCTCCAAGCCCTGTCCAACCTGGCCTAAAGTGGGTGCAAACTGGGTGATTAAAAGGTTGCAGAAGGTTCTCCAGCAGCAAATGGGGATAGCGCTGCTTTCTGCAAGGAAGGTGGCCTGGGAACAATCCATCTCTCCAAGGAGTCACTGAATATCACAGCAATAGAAATTGCTTTTATCTGAGTGAGAAGCTTTAAGTTAAAGGCAGGAGAAAAACAGATTGCTCCGTGCTGAGTGTCAAACAAAAAATGAAGGAACTGAGTCTGATTTTTGTTGAGTAAAAACACTTGTAAAATCCTCTATTGCACTCAACAGTGCTTCAACAACCTTGTAGCAAATTAGATTAATAGGTGTTGATTTTACAACTGCTTCATTATCTTCTGCTACATTAAAATCTAATTATTTATTCCCGCAAGCGTTTTCTTCTGGCTTTTCACTGGTGCTGTTGGCGACACAGACGAGCTGCGGTGCTATGTGTTCCTGCAGTCCCCGGGCAGCAGGTGGGACAGCATCTCTCTCAAAAATAACCTGCAGCTGCTATTCCCTGCACCCTGCTGCAATTAAGCCTTCATTAGTAACTGGTGAATAACTCTGCTCTTCCTTGCTCCTGGCCGTGATCCCTCCCTCCCTTGAAACGAAGGCATGACACAGATAAAGGTGGGGCTTTGCCAGCTCGAGTATTTCAAAGCCTTGCTCTTGGAGTCATGATTGCAGAAGGAGTCCTGGGGCATATTCTGGAGACTTTGGTAAGTCCGTGCTGCTGATCAAATGTTGGTTTTTCTGTCCTTAAGAGAATGTGCTTTGGATTTGCTGAAGTTGTGGGAGCGGGTGCAGCTGAAGTTCAGCGACGTCCTCTGCTGTTGGAGAGGTTTCACATAAAGCCAATTTTGGGATTTGTTAGTGCAAATAGTGGTTATGTTTATCTGGAAGCTTCCTGAGAATGAAGCTGGTGTTGCTTTTCCAGTTGCAGGCAAGTTTCTAAAAGCCTCTTAATTTGTCTCTTTAAAACTAGATTGTTTTTTTTTTTTTTAAAGTCATCTCAAGCGGAAGTTTTCCTTGGAATATGCTCCTTGAATTGCTGTGGAAGTTAGAGTCTTACACTTCAGAGGATTATTTTGGAGTTTATCTAATGGTTATTTTTCTCTATGTGTTGTTTTAAGGAAGTTATGCTTCAATGCATTAAAGATCTTCTGTATTTAATTTAATGGGTCGGGAATGTGATAGAAAAAGAACTGTTTGCCTGTTTCTTGGACTGCAGCTGTGTCACATCTTTTAAAATATGTATAATTGCTGTGCTATCTCCAACACTCACGGAGTTAATGAGCTCACTGGTATCAGCTAAACACTGTGCTATCAATGAGGCTTTTTGGAATTTAAAATTAAAATCCCATGTTTTCAGGAGGTTTCTTTGCACTCTCGCTTAACTTTTTTCAGTTTGTTTGCTGCATGTTTGCTCTTATCAATTATTTACAAAAGCAGCAAGGCAAACTTGAAATCCTGTAGCGTTTGGAATTAATAATTTAATGCCCTTGTTTCCTTTTAATCTTCTCTCTGTACAGTTATGTCCATAGTCACTTTTCTGGTGTTAAACTTTATTAAACAAATCAACAATGCAAGTAAAGCTGTCAATAAATAAGTTGCGTAGATCCAGACCTAAAGGTAATTTCCCTCCATGGGGCTTTTATCTTGAATTACAGCTTTAAAACCATCTTTACTCTGAACATTAATCATGAAATATTAAGAATAGCTTTCTAGGTTATTAGGAAATTAAGAAATACGTCTCCCAGTGCAGACTTGCTGGTGTCCTTAAACCTCAGGTTTCCATCCTTAACAGCTGCTAAGTCCCAGTTTCATGGAGTTTCTTGCTGCCTGCGACTGTCAAGGTGTTTTTTCATGTCTCTGTGATGTTTGCCAGTTTTGAGCTTCTCTGTATTTTGTGTACAGCTTCCCTCTTTTCCTTAGTATCCTATTTGACAAGCCTGCCCCGACAGAGATAACCTTTTTGGAATAAACATTCCCACATTCCACGTACCCTTATCAATTACTGTTGCTGCCCAGTTTTGGGCCAGGTTTGGGTCCTTTATTCTCTGTTAGTAAGGTATTCCTCCTCGGTCACTTCTGGATCAGTGGTGGAGAGATCACACAACAGAGGGGTTCAGAGGAAAGGGGGAGAGGGTGGTGGTTGTTGTTCTCTGGGCTGAGAATCCCAAATACCTGTGGTGGGGCTCTGTGGAAGGTGACTCCACCACTGCCCTGGGCAGCCCCTTCATTCTGACGCCTCACAACCCTTTCAGTGATTACATTTTCCCTAATAACCAATTTAAGCCTTCCCCAGCATAACCTGAGGCCGTTCCCTCTCCTCCTGTCCCTGTTCCCTGGGAGCAGAGCCCGACCCTCCCCGGCTGCCCCCTCCTGTCAGGGAGTTGTGCAGAGCCACAAGGTCCCCCCTGAGCCTCCTTTGCTCCAGGCTGAGCCCCTTTCCCAGCTCCCTCAGCCTCTCCTGGGGCTCCAGCCCCTTCCCAGCTCCGTTCCCTGCCCTGGCCCCGCTCCAGCCCCTCAGGGTCCCTGTGGCCGGGAGGGCCCAGCACCGGGCACAGCCCTGGAGGGGCCTCAGCAGGGCCGGGCAGGGCGGGCCGGGCCCTGCCCTGGGGCTGTGGCCACACCGTGGCTGGCACAGCCCAGGGGCCATCGGCCTCCTGCCCACCCGGGCTCTTCGTGCTCAGCCCTGTCCCCAGCACTCGCAGGGCCTTTTCCAGCTGCTCTTCCCCAGCCTGGAGCGTTCCACGGGGTTGTTGT
The DNA here is from genome assembly GCA_014706295.1 of Lycocorax pyrrhopterus obiensis. Classification (NCBI taxonomy): domain Eukaryota; kingdom Metazoa; phylum Chordata; class Aves; order Passeriformes; family Paradisaeidae; genus Lycocorax; species Lycocorax pyrrhopterus. Next base: position 749,724 of record JACSVZ010000009.1, read on the forward strand.
GACCCAAGGACGGGACCCGGCCCTCGGCCTTGCTGCCCCTCAGCCCACGGATCCAGGCTGTGCAGATCCCTGCAGCAGATCCACATCCCACCAGCTCGGTGTCTGCAGCTTCCTGAGGGTGCCCTCCATCCCCTCACCCAGATCACTGATAAAGATAAAAATATGAAACAGGACTGGGCCCAGTACTGAGCCCTGGGGAGCAGCACTGGTGACAGGCCACCAGCTGGATTTAATTCTGTTCCCCCCTTCTTTGGGCCCAGCCTTCCAGCTGTTCACTTTCCAACCCGTTTTTTTGCCTTTTCTTGGGTTGAAATCATTCCTGTTCTGTGCAGAAGCTGGGAAGGAGGAAGAGGACTTTTTCTGTGCTCTTCCATCGCTTACCAGTGATAGAGTGACACAGATCCCGGGCATGCTGCGGAATTTGGGGGAAGTAGCTGAGGGTTCTGCCATGCACAGTAAACAACACCGAGTCAATCATGCTCCCCCTCAACACAATGTTTTTCAAAGGATTTTTAAAATAACTATAACACGTAAATATACATGTTTTTGTGGAAACTGGGCTTTTCGTACTGCTGTGGGGCCTTGCTCACATCACATTCCATCATTCTGTTTGCAGCTGCAGCTTCCCACTGCCTGTACCATTCCTACTCTGTTGAGTGCCCCAAGGAAATTTTCACACTTGCTGGTTCTTGGCTCTCAGGAGTTCTGTATTTACAGGGTGATGCTTCAGCGTTGCTGTGCCTGGGAGGGATGCTCCATGTGCCCTGCAGTGGCAGTGTCACCCCAGAGGCAAACCCGGAGCACACAGCCAGGGAGAAGGCAGGAGAGAAAACAGTGGTGGGAAGCACAAGTAGGCTCTGAGCTCCCCGTGTTAGCTGGCTGACGGCTTTTCTTTCAGGAAAAGGCCTTTTCCGGTATTGTTTACAGAGTAACATGAAGGGAATTGAAATATTCTTATTAGAATAAATATGATTTTGTTCTGTGCTTTGCTGCAAGTGCAGTGATGCTCCTTCCAAGGCAGTGATTTCAACACAGGGATCTGCTTTAGAGGGTAATTGAAATGTGTTTGCTTCCCTAGGTCTCTTTAACTTTTGGATCCAAGATCCTTTAAATCCACTGTTTAGTTTGCACTTGTTGACTGTGCTTGTTCCAGGGGTGGAATCAGTGATGGGTGCTGCTCCTCTGAGCTCCTGGGGTCTTGCTGGGCCAACTGCTTTAGCACTGCAGTTTTTCCTCTGTGCCTGAAATGTTTCTTCTTAATATCCCCTTTCATTTGTAAATACATTGGATCTAAGGACTGTTCATGTATATAAGCACAGAATAGTCACATCCTGAGCTTGCTCATCAGAGACAAAAGAGTTAAGATATGGGAGTGAGTTGAATGGGATGGCATAAAAGGTTATGTTCCTTTCTCAAAGGATGTTGACTTGGAGCTCTTTTGGAGAGGGGAAAGAAAAAAGGAAGTCTCTTTCTGGTATGAAATAACGGAAAAGATTTTTTCTGAATTTTTGTTTCACATTTTAGAAATAATGCCCTTCCTAATAATTCTCTATGTTGGATTCAGATAACCTCTTCTTTGCCTTCCCAGGATGCAAAGTGTCCTTGCCGTTGTCTAGTGCTCCTCCATCTCCCCCTCTGCCATGCTTTTCCAGGTTTCCATGGGCAGCATGAGACACCGGAAAAACGGCAATTTTGAGAGTTCCAGACTCCTGTATTCCAGCATGTCTCGCAGCATAGACGTGGCTTGCAGCGATGCTGTGAGTACCTGGCGCATCCTGGTGTCTTGGGAGGGGCTGCAGTGGTGATGAATTCGGTCACATCAGGAGCAGGATGATGGATTTGTCACTTTTCCCTTTATGGAGAAGTTTTCCTAACCGGTGACCCTCAAGCAGCAGCTGATGTGGTGAAACTTTAGGGGTGTGTTGCGTTCCTTTTGAACCCTGTAGCTCTTTGTTGTGCTTCCTTCCACACTTCTGGTTTTAAATCCTTTTTCACCTTGCAGCAAGAGACAAATTTGTCTGCATAAAGAACCACCCCAAGCAGCTTGATGGCCAAGGCAGACAACATGTAGTGATGTTAAACATCCTTCATGCCTGAAGGATTTGCTAATCCCAGCAATTGGCCTCGCAGATTCCCTGCTCCTGATGGGCTTGCAGAAGGCCTGATGGCTGATTTTAGGACTTTAGCAAGTGCTTCCCCCTCCTTTTATTTATTTGGTCGTGCATGGTTGTGACTTCTACTGGTTGAATGCATTCCCTTCCATTTTCTTTGTTTGGGAGATAATGCTTGTAGTGTTTTTCCTACTTGGAATAACTTCTGCCTGCTGTTCAACCACAAGTGTTGGGTCTTCCCTTTGTGTCCCAAGTGAAGTCTTGCCCTGCAAATCTAAGCTGTGCTTGAAAGCAAACAAAAAACCCCCCAACCCTTTATCAGCAAGTGAGAATTGCTCTTTGCTTTCTTAGCTCCAAGAGGCAGATTAGGGATGAATTTGCATTCCCCACGTGTGAAAGCTTCTCCAGGGAGTTTCAAGGTTAATGGGAGAGTTAATGGTTAAACAAGCTGGAGAGACTTCCCGTTCCACTGAGCTCCCATAAAGGAGATCTTGAAGTTGTTCTGGGCTCCTGCTGGGGTCTTTATATGTTGAATTAAAACAGCCCCTACCCTGAAGAACGTTGCTGTCTTCTCTTTTTTTATCCTTTTTTTTTTTTTTTTTTTTTTTTTTTTTACCATTGGGAAGACTGTTTGCCGTAGTGTTTTAAGCAGTATCTTCGTGTTAAAACTGACTGTGCTGTTACTGAGGTCTCTTCTGTTTTGTGACTTACCAGAAATAAACTTCTAAAAATTATTTTCCAGGATTTGGTCAACTTCATCCAAGAAAACTTTAAGAAGAGAGAATGTGTCTTTTTTACAAAAGACACCAAGTCAATGTAAGGAGATACTTTTCTCTTGTTTCTCAAGAACAGGGGGGCTGGAAGATGAGGGTATTTCTGTCTGCAAAGGCAGGGAGTAAAGTTTTGGGATTTTTTATTCAGAGCCTGGATCTAGCAGTGCAATCTCACCTCGGTCCCCTTGTTTGAGTTACTTACTCCACAAGTAACTTGATGCAAAACTAGGGATCTGATCTTCCAGCAGCTCTGTCACAGGGTTTAATATCAAATTCCCTATTTAAAGCTTAACTGTTGCAATATATAGGTGCTTTTAAGGATGCAGCACTGATACTGGTGTATGACAAGGTGTGTATGTATCAGAGGTTTGCATGATTTAAGTTTTCCTTTTAAACCCAGATCACAAATTTCACGCACAAGCCTTTACACAGGCACGAGGTTTAGCTCAGGCTGGTGCTCTCAGAAAGATGCAAATTCCTGAGGGTGCTCATCTGCCTCCTCTGAATGGCTGATATTTAACACCAGTGCAGGTTGCTTGAGACAATCAAAATAAATGAGGAAAATCCATTTTCAGGCACGGGTACCTGTACAGTGCTAGTTTGAGGACCATAACATTGCTTTGTGTTTTTGGGGTGTTTTTTTTTTCTAGTCCCAGGAGAAAAGTGATCAAACTAATAACAGCTGCAGAAATCCTGATACTGAGCTCTGAGGGCTCTCTGACCCCACTCTTCTCTGAAGCTGGGAGGAAAAGTGCCTCTCAGAGAGGGAGGGAAATTAGTCTCATTTCAGAAAGTCTCCCTTAGGGTCCTCCTCTGCCACCAAAAATGGGATGTCTGGCAAAGCACCAACAAAGGATGGAGGAGCTGGTTCTCATCAGCTTCTCTTCCTGCAGGCCCACTGGGAAAGGACTGCAGAACTTGCTGGGTTATTTTTGTCTAGGTATTTTTAAGGTGAGCTGGCTTGATTTGCAAGTTGCAGCAGAGTAGGAGAAACCTCTCTAAAGGAGACACGCAATTACCTCTCCTCCTTGTCCTCTGAGGAAGCGGGAATATGGACTATGGAAAACACTTCATGGGTGGTGCTGCAACTTTTCCTGGGAAAAGAATTCTCCTAAGCTTCCCAGCTACCAGTGCTGCACAGCCCAAGTGCAGATTGTTCCTGCCCTGCTGCAGTTTGTGTTGGTGAGGAGGGCACTGCACCCCTTGCCACGCACCAGCCGTGTGCTGGGGTGGGAAGAGTGCTGGGAGCAGAGCAAACTGCCTGGAAAACCTGCTCAGAGACCTGAGGCCCCTTCCCTCTTCATGTAAATGAATGTCGTGGGTGTGCTTAGACACCAGCCAGACCCTGAGTTTGAGGGAAAACAATTGCACTTAGCAGTTAGAGAATCAGAGATTTGTTAATGTTGGAGAGGACCTTTAAAATCAAGCCCAGCACCACCACTAAACTACATCCTCAAGTGCCACATCCACGTGATTTTGGAACATTTCTTGGGATGGTGACTCCGCCACAACCCTGGGCAGGCTGTACCAATGCTTGACAACCCTTTCCATGAATTTTTCTGTTTTTCCTGCTATCCAATCTGAACCTCCCCAGCCACAACTTCAGGCCTTTTCTCTTGTCCTGTCACTTGTTACCTGGGAGAGGAGATGCAGTGCACTCGTCCTATGTGGTTAAGAGCACAAAAAGGGAAAGAAACCCCTCGTACACCTCGGGTTAGCAGCAGGTGAGGTCACTGATGGCACGTTCTGGTTCGATTTCTTCATTTCAGTGCTGAGTTGGAGAGTGTAGCATTACACCACTGGTGACCCTTGGTTTGTCACTTAGGTAAGGCCCGTCGGCGGTGCCAGCTCGTCCCTCAGCACAGCCTGGTTCCCGAGCTGTGTTCACTTCCCACTGCTGGGCAGAAGCAGGTTATGGGGGAGGAAGCAGGGTCGGGTGCTGCTCTGCTTTGTCAGGTGGCAAATCCCAGTAGAGTCCCAGGCACAACTGGTTCTACAGCTCCACCTGCTGCTCTCCTTGCTGTCAGAGCTCACTTTCCTGTGCTCAGGGCTCCTCAGGGGGTCTCATGTCTATTCACTCTTCTTTCAGGGGTAACTTATGTAAGTGTGGATACCCTGAAAATCAGCACATCGAGGGCACTCAGGTTAACACCACTGAGAAATGGAACTACAAGAAGCACACGAAGGAGCTTCCTACCGATGCCTTCGGGGACATTCAGTTTGAAAACTTGGGAAAAAAAGGAAAGGTAAGTGGATATACTAAGGAAATTCACGAGGCCCCTCTTGGGTACCAGTGGGAGCTCCTCAAAAGCAAGGAAGGTGAAAGGGACTAATGGCAGGCAAGAGTTAGGCTACAAGGGACACGAGCTTGTTTCTCAAGTGCTGAAAATAGGTAACAAAGGTTAATTTCTTTGTTATTTGCTGGTTAGGCTGGTGATGGGAGTGAAAGAGGTTGTCTGTTTCCAGGCATGGCAGGAGAACGGGTGAATGAGGGTGATACTCAAGTAGTATTTTATATCCACATGGACCAGCTTGCTCAGGCCTATGTCCAGTTGAATATTGAGTATTTCCCAGGGTGCAGATGAGACAAATTGACAGTAAATTCTGGAGGGATGTAGGATACCTGTGGAACTTCCAAAGTTTTAGTCCATTTGGTGTTACTTTTCCTCCTGTTTTTGCTTGGAGTGGGGACGGTGGAGGTGTGGGAAGAAGAAAATAGCTGCTGTTGCTGTTTCTGGTGATGTATACTGATGCTTGTGAGGAGTCACATGTGGCTGAGCTCATCTGCCTCCTCTAAATGGCTGATATTCAACACCAGTGCAGGTTGCTTGAGACAAGCAAAATAAATGATGAAAATCAGAGCCTGCTATGTAAATTAATTTGGTTTGTTTTATGCAAAGTAGCAGAAATAGGAGGCATTTCAGTGGGAAATGAGACTGAGAGTTTGAAATCACGCTTAAACAGATCCATGTACTTCACATATTTCTTGATATGCACAGTTTAGCTTTGTACTACTTTGTTGTAAGCTGCTGTGTGAGATCACTGGAACGAGAAGTGCTTTGCTCTGTTGTAGTATTTCAGACTTCTCAAAGGTTAAATGGTCTTTCCTTAGGTTGTGTCTTCCCCACTTCCAGCTTTGGAAATGAGTTTGTGTGCCCACAGCTGTTTCATGAGGACTCCCAAGGCCACTGTGCATATTTCAGAGCATACTTTGTTCAAACACTGCATTCAGGTCTCCCAGTCCATCCCTATTCCCTGTTCTCATCCCCTACACAGCAAGGCACCTGCTGCTCCTGAGGATTGCCAAGTATTTTCTGTTGACTCATGTGCAGCAGGGAGGACTTCAAACTCAGGGTGACCTAAGAATGGCTGTCAATTATCAGTGAGGGGTGGGAAGTCTTATACATTGTGCTTTTTAGGACAGATGAGTTTTAAAAAGTTCTGAGCAGAAATGAGATGTGAACAGATGCATAAAGAGGTTTGAGGACAGGCAGGGAGAGCTGGGGGTGCTTAAGCCTGGCGAGGAGAAGGCTCCAGGGAGACCTTAGAGCCCCTTCCAGTGCCTAAAGGGGCTCCAGGAGAGGTGGAGAGGGGTTTGGGACAAGGGTCTGGAGTGACAGGACACAGGGAATGGCTTCCCAGTGCCAGAGGGCAGGGATGGATGGGATATTGGGAAGGAATTGTTCCCTGGGAAGGTGGGGAGTCCCTGGCACAGGGTGCTCAGAGCAGCTGTGGCTGCCCCTGGATCCCTGGCAGTGTCCAAGGCCAGGTTGGACACTGGGGCTTGGAGCAACCTGGGACAGTGGAAAGTGTCCCTGCCCCTGGCAGGGGATGGAATGGGATGAGGTTTAAGGTCCCTTCCAACCCAAACTGCTCTGGGATTCTATAAAATCTCACCCCCTGTAAATCCAGCTTTGGAGCTCTTTGTTTCTGCTGTGCTGCTCTGACTCTGTAACACCCACGAGCATCGCAGTCGCTGCATTTTGTGTTCTGTGAGCCCAAACCCCAAAAAGGCGTCTCTGAATCACAGCCATGGTCTGGGAGCAGCATCCAGCTGCACCAGGAGATGGCACCGTTGTACTTCGGAGGAGGGAGGCGGCTGAGCCGAGGAGTTCGCCCGCTGGAGTGGAGCTGGCAGGGTTTGCTGTGGGCAGGGCTCACCAGGTAATTTCCTGGTAGCCTCCCTCTTATGTGGGATCCTTTCCTGAAAAACTGAAGCTTCTTAGGGCAGAAGCTTTGGGGAGGTGTCCCTTAGCTCTCCTGTATAGCTGCTGGAGCCTGCTCAGCGTCCTCTGTGATGCCCTGAATGCTGTAGCTCCTCCTGGGAGCCTGTCTTGGAACACACGAAGGTTTTCATTCAAGTTCAGTGTCTCTCAAGATGGGAACACTTGTTCCTTAAACCAATCCTTTGATTCTGCTCTCCTGCAAATACTGGACAGTTGATACAAAATCCTCTGTGACTCAGATCCAAGCTACTCCTTTTCATCCCCTCATTTGGGTTGTGCAGCCATCCTGAGGTACCTCACGCCAGTGATGAAACTGCAGAGAGGCTTTTGAATAGCAAAGCAATACAAGGTCAGAGAGTCTTTTATGTAAATGGAGACAGACTGAGTCCACCTGAAGCCACATTATCTCTCTTATGTGCTTTCTGACATCTTTGTGGGGTGTTCAGGCTTTACTACGTATTTGATGTATTTGTTTTGTGTTACACTTGAGGCGCTGGAGTGGGTACGTGTTGTGATAGGGACACCACGCACATGGAGCCTGGAGTTTGTTTGAATAGTATAATCAAAACACAACTGTCATTATTATTAGTTCACTGCAATGATGCTGCCACTGATTCATAATCTAAGCTTTAAATAGCACTGATAGAGTTTAAGTTGTTACAGTGGTGGCGTGTTCATCCTTGCACAGTTCCTCTGAAGCCCAAGGTCACTGCCCTTGCCCTCTCTAGAGGAAGGTGGGTTGAGTACCTGGTGTAGGGGAAGGATAAGGGTGCTTCAGAGGAAGAGACAAGGATTTCATCATCACCTTGCCTTTCATCTGCTGCCTGTTGAAACGAGGCTGTGCAGCAGAGAAGAAAATGCAATCCCTGGGTTGTTCCCAGCCACCTCGATTTATCTCCTGCTGTATTTGTTCTCCTGCTTTCTCTCCCCCAAGTACATCCGCCTGTCGTGTGACACAGACTCAGAAACGCTCTACGATCTCATGACCCAGCACTGGCACCTGAAAACCCCAAACCTCGTCATCTCCGTCACCGGCGGCGCCAAGAACTTCGCGCTCAAGCCCCGCATGCGCAAGATATTCAGCAGGCTGATCTACATCGCCCAGTCCAAGGGTAAACAGCTGCTTCTGTGCCTCTGTTACTTCATTGCTGCAGAACAAGGGTGCAGAGGTAGCAGCTCAAAGGGTCGGTGGGGAAGCAGAGTGGTCAGTTTGCTTCTGCTTGGCTGCTGCACTTGGGACACGTGTGGCATAAATGGTTTGGAAGTAACGGGATTGAGAGTCAGGGGTTGTGTGTGGTGACATAAGGTGCTGTGTGTAGCATCTCTTCTGTGTTTAATTGAAGAACAAGCTCTTCTAAGGTCACAAAAGGGGTTTGGGTTATGTCTTCAGTGCCTTGGGAGGTGTTTGGCTGTGTTCCCCCAGGTGATTGGGTGTTGTTCCAGGAGCCTGGATTTTCACTGGGGGAACGCACTACGGGCTGATGAAGTACATTGGGGAAGTGGTCAGAGACAACACCATCAGCCGCAGCTCCGAGGAGAACGTGGTGGCCATTGGCATCGCGGCCTGGGGCATGATCTCCAACCGGGAAACCCTGGTCCGCACGGCTGACAGTGACGTAAGCAACGCGGGATCACGGGGTCCTTAAGGTTGGAAAACCTTAATGAGCTTAACGATAAGGCTGAAAAACTTGGACTTCTGAGACCATCAAGTCCAGCTGTCAGCCCAGCACTGCCACCACGTTCACCATTAAACCACGTCGTCAAGTGCCACATGGATGGGTTGGTGGGGAAAGAAAGAGGAGGCTCGGCCTCAAAACATCAGGAGCTCTTCCCAGAACAGGAGGAAAGTAAAATATTCTCACACCCAGGGTAGCTGCACACATCAGGCCTGGTGAGGAGGATTTCAGATGTGCCAGAGTTTGCTGTGTCTGTGTGGGAATTCAGCTGCCTAACCCCATGTCTGGCATTGCTTTAGGGAATAACCACTGCTCCCATGGTTATTCCAGCTCTGAAATCCCCACACACTCCTGCATAGGGGTTCCCATGAGCTGCCACGTAGTAGCTGCTGCTGCTGTGGAGGATCTTCATTGATACTGCCATCCTATCTGTCAGATACTCTGGGGTAGCTCCCCTTGTCTCTTGTCCACTAAACATGATAGAATATGCCTAAAAAATGGTCCCGCCACATAAACAATGTGGGAGTGTCCTTGTCCTTGAGTCTCTGACAAAGGCTGTGCTCGTGCTCCTAGGGGAACTACTTGGCCCGCTACATCATGGATGACCTGAAGAGAGACCCCCTGTACTGCCTGGATAACAACCACACCCATCTCCTGCTGGTTGACAACGGCACCCACGGGCACCCCACGATAGAGGCCAAAGTGCGGACCCAGCTGGAGAAGTACATCTCGGAGCGGGTTATCCCAGGTATCCTCCTTCTGCTGTCTCTGCGTGCTTTGGGGCTGATCCACACGGATTCTCTTGGAATAAAAAAGTAGCGGCAGCATCCTGTGGCTGCTGAGCTGGAGGGGATCTGTGTGTTAACTGCATTGCAGCTGGAGCTCTTTTGGGAGCAACCTGCCTTCTCCGGAGCAACACCTCCCCTCGTCTTGCTTTCTGTGCATCCTTTGTGTCACAGCAAATGCTTCACTTCAGCCACACAGCCCTTCCCTCCCTTCCTCTTGGAAGCTGACCCTTCTATATGCGTCCCACCTGGCCCTGAATTCCAGGTAGCTGAAGCACAACTATGCAGGAGCTGAAATTAGGCTTTTTCCCAGAATGTTTCTGAGGGTGATTGAGCCATCTGCAACCTGCTGCTAAATAATTTCTCTTTCACCCACTTCTTTACCAAAGTGGAAAAAAACCTAAAATTTAAAGGCCTTGACAGGAAATTCTTAAAAAGCTTTTGGGCGTGGTGGTGTTTGTGTTTGGGGTTTTTTTGGAATGTCTCTCAAACACTAGCTCCTAGAGATGCAGAATTCTTACCTTTCTTTTACAGTTGAAAATGTGAGCTCAGAGGTTCTGTATCTTGAAATTGCGATAAGAACCTTCTACTGAGACTCAAAACGGTCAAAGCCAGTGGATAAATACAATAAAATCACATTTTAAGGACTTTAGAGATAGCAAAAATTGGGATTTCTAGAAGGGAAAAGCTTCTGTTGGAGAGAGCTGTCTGAAGTCAGTTATGCAAAATGTTAGGCAAAACTGTGTTTTTGTTAAAAATCGCTATTAGTAGATTTGGCAAAAAAACCAGCAAACTAGTATTTGTATGAATGGCTTGGAAATTCCTTCATTGTACTCAGGAAAAATAAGTTGTTCAAACTGCATTAATTGATTTAATCTTTTTCCTTCTGGTTTTTTTTGCATATTTCACAGAATCTAATTATGGTGGGAAGATCCCAATTGTGTGTTTTGCCCAAGGTGGAGGGAAAGAGACTTTGAAAGTAAGTTTCTTTCTTTTATTTATTTCCAGGAATGACTGTAGGGACATTGCTCTAATATTGAAGACTGATTACTCAACAAGAAACTTGATGAAGTTGACAGTGCTATTATTTACTGAAGCTTGACCAGCACTTGGTACAGAAGGACCTTGTTTGCAATTTAAGCTTATGAAGTTTGTTTCAGTTAAAATTACCTGTGCAAAGTTTTTGCCTTGGGCTGACATCCTGGAAAACTGTTGGCTGGGACAGTTCAGTTGTCTCAGTTCTTCCACATCACAGAACGTGAAGGGACTTTAAAAGACCACCCAGTTCCACCCCTGCCATGGGCAGGGACATCTTCCACTATCCCAGGCTGCTCCAAGCCCCATCCAACCTGGCCTTGGACACTGCCAGGGATCCAGGGGCAGCCACAGCTGCTCTGGGCACCCTGTGCCAGGGCCTCCCCACCCTCATAGTCAATAATTTCTTCGTATTGTGAATATAAATCTCTCCTCTTGTGATTTAAAACCCTCCCCTCTTTCCCCATCACTGTCTGCCTGTGTGAAAGGCTGCTCTCCTGATCTCTTAGAAGCCCCTTTAAGTACTGAAAGGCCCCATTTTAAATCTAGTTTAGATCTAGACCTAGTTTAAATGTTGGCAGCTGAGCAGGGCAGGAGGGCTCTGCTGCCTCTGACCCTTCCAAGCCTATTTGGGGAAGGAGCAGGCAGCATCTTCAAACAGATGATGGGTAGGAGGAGGATGAGCAGAACAAAGAGGTTTCTTGAAACGGGATGTCTGAAGGACACTTAGGGAAGGGGGAAAAGGAGATGGCTTCTAAATCTGTCTCAGGGTTAAAAACCAAGGTTGTTACTTCCCAATCCACCTTGCCAGAGTGAAGATGAGTGGCCTGAGGGACCAAAGGGGGACCTGACTCCGGAGATTTCAAAGTTGAGGGGATGTGGAGTCAGGCTGTGTGGGAAGGGAACAGTAACAGTGAGGATGAGCTCTGACCAACTGCAGGAAGAGCTGATTTATTTTAGCCTGTACTGAAGAGCTGGGAAAGGGGCTGGATTTTGGAAGAGAGTAGGATGCAGCAAAAATAAAGTTGAATCAGCATGATATTTATGATTATTTTGTTTGTAGATGTTATCTTGATACTTCCTGTTCTGACCGGAGCTGTGCTGTTACTGTCAAGGTTAATCAAACTATTTTGCTTGTCAGGAGGATAAGCAATGTGAATTCAAAGTATGGTCTCTGCTGCCACTTCATTGCTAGTATTAATCAATTGGTCTGAACCACTGTGTGAAATTCCAGATCATTATCCCAGCCTCCCTGTAGCTTTCCTGGGAATTTTGTTCCATTCATATGACGAATGTTATCTGTTGTGCTTTTGATGGGAAGCCCTTCCTTCACGGAGCAGAGCAAAAGAGAGCAGAGGAGGCTGCTGTTCTGCTAAGTTCTTTATTTCATAGTCTCATCGCTTCTTGAAGGCAGAGTTCAAAGGGGGTTACATGGTAAAGCCAAACAGCAACAGCAGCAGCAGCAAACAGTTTCTTCTTCTGATTTCTTCTAACTAACTAACTACTAACTAACTCTTACAGAAGTGTGGATTATTTTTGTTAATTAACCAATGAAATTAACACACGATTCTAGTTTTTCTTTTCTTAACCTATCCTGGTCCAATTCTAACAATGGTAAGCATGACATAGGTAATACACAGATTTGCGTATACAGTTTCTATCAGCTCCTATTGTTTATGTGAACACTATAGCTAAAAAATGTGAACAATTTCATTCTATCTATGTTTTGTCTAAAATAATATATCTAAAAAATGTGAACAATATAGTTCTATCCATATTTTGTCTAAAATAAAGAACTCTATGAAAGAATAACACTGCTACAGCAAAAGGAACTATGCTCAAGGTCTCTGCTGCAGCTTTTTAATGTTTAAGGCACTTAGCATGTATTTGTACTAGAAGTTAAAGAATCTATATTTCTCTTTCATTTTGGTATGACTTCATGTATCTCAGCTTGTCCAAAGGCTTCAATTCAACTCCTGTGTTTTGGCTTTCCTCTGGGCCTGGGTCCAGAGAAGCTTTCACTCCAACAGTTGTCTTTGCCCGTAGGGAAGTTGTAGGTGGATACAGATGCAGCATGAATCAGAGGTCCTGAGATGAAATGAAGCGTCCATTGAGGTTTTAGGGTGAAGCTGTGCTCAGAGGATCGTGTTGAATGTGTCCATCTCCTTTTAGCTCCAAATTGCTGATGTGTGAGAAGGGCTTCGGCCATCTCTGAAGGAGCTGACTTCTGCCAACTGCTGTAGCTGGGCAGACTTACACATTTTTTGGAGAGACCTCAAACCCACTGTTAAGCAGTGATGCATAACACAGACTAGTGGCTGCCTAATCAAAATGAGTGAAAGCCTTGTTAAATCAAATGCATAATTGCTGGCAAGAGGTTCCTCTGGGAAGTCTCTGCATGATGGTTCAATTAAGGGTTCATGCCACTCTCTTGGCTGTTTTGTAGCATCATAGTAACACTGAGGTTGGAAAAGACCTCTAAGATCACAAGGTCCCCATGTCAACGTAGCACCATCATCATGTTCACCACTGAACCATGTCCTCACGTGCTACATCCACATGTTTTTTGAACACTTCAGGGATGGTGACTTCCCTAAGCATCCTGTTCCAGTCCTTGGCAACCCTTTCTGTGAAGAATTTTAAGTGATACCCAACCTAAACCTCCCCTGGTGCAGCTTGAGGCTGTTTTCTCTCGTGCTGAGTTTTTATTTCTCAGTGTTCTAAGTGCACTGAGATACTCATGCCCGCCCTCTTGCTCGTTTGTAGGTGAAGGCATTTTTGCAAGGAGTAAATTGAGTCTCTGACCAGCCCAAATGACACAGCAGACTCCATGCTATGGGTGTCTGTTCTTGCCTGGCCTTGGTTGTAGCAGCGCTGGCCAGGAAAGGCTCCCTCTGTCTCAGCCTCTGTGAGTGGTGTGTGATGACAAGAATCAGCTTTAGCAGAGGAGAAGTAAAACTGATCCAAGCCTCTGTTTTAAATTCCCTGTGGTGTAAAACATGCACTTCAGCTGAACCCTTCTTCAGAAAACCACTTTCATCTAGCTGATAAGAAAAACCTCCTTGCTTTTGTCACAGACCTGCTCTCCAGCTGACAGGAGGAATGTGCACACGGTTTTGATGACTCCAAGTTGATTTTTTTTCTTTTTTTGTTCTCCAGAAATTCTCTTAACTAAGATGTTCTGTCTTTCTAGTGCTTGATGATAACTTGCATCGACTCCCTTTGTACAGTTTGCTGGCAGTTTATGTTCCTGTGACTCTGTTCTTGGTGTAGTGATGCAAATGAAATCAATGTTTCCTGTTGTGGTCTTTGCACCAGGAGGGCTAATGGTCCTTCCAGCATGATTTCAGCAGCTCTTTGTCTTGCTGTTAATCCCTGTACGATGTTGCTGTGTGAGAAATCATGTAAGTGGCTACTTGGAGACTTCAAATAACCTTAGAGCTCGATGTTCTTGTGATTCTACAGAAGTGATCTCTCTGTAAAACGCTGCTGCTTCTGCCTCCAGCAAATAAATCCAGAGCCCTTGGTCTCAGCTGAGCAATGCTGTGCCATAAACCAGCAGTGACAGTAGCTGGGCAGCACTGTTGTGTGACCTGAATGCCATTTCCACTTGGCAATTGTCCTGATGTGCTGATCCACTCCAACACTGAGCAGCCTGGTGTAGTGGAAGGTGTCCCTGCCCATGGCAGGGTGTGGGACAAGATGAGCTGTAAGGTCCCTCCAAACGCAAATTGTTCTGTGATTCTGATGCCTTAGGTTTTAACTTCCATATTTTTCAAATCCTGCACTGCCCAGTGTGTAACTCTCAAGTTTCTTGTAGCCTGTTCACTTCTGCTCTCTCATGCTAGGCAGACATAACAAAGCCTCTCCAGGCCTGCTCTCCAAGGACACTCAGACCGTCCTAGGCCCAAAAGTATAAACCAAAAGCTTCTAAAGGGGGAGCAAGCTTGGGGAAATGACATCATTAACTGAAGCTTTAATTGGAGAATTAACCCTGATATGCAAATGAACCAAACTTATAAAAGTGTGAAGAACTCATGAGCTGTCGTCCATCTTGGGGTCCATCTTGGCAGTAGCCTCTGGCTCCCCAGGATGTACCTTTGAAGGCCTTTCAATTAAATCCTGACCTTTATTCCCTTATTCTTGTCTAGTCTCTGTTTCTAGGAGGCCTCTCAAGGCATCAATTCCGTGAAAATTTGGCAAATGGTGATTTCTGACCCTCAGTCTCTGTAGGGCTCTCCACAGCTCTCTCTCATTACGTGAATGTTGCTTTAAAGAGTTGTCACTGGTGGATAATACCAAATATCAGTGGATAATAACAAAACCAGTGTGGATTATGGATTTCTGTTGTTCTCTAGGCTTCCTTACCCAATAACAGGCTCTAATAACAGTCACGCTTGAAGTGATCTCCTCTCCCTCTCTGCCTCCCCAGTCCATCAACGTGGCCATCAAGAGCAAGATTCCCTGTGTGGTGGTGGAAGGCTCTGGCCGCATTGCTGACGTCATTGCGAGCCTGGTGGAGGCAGAAGGCGCTCTCGCTTCGTCCTGCGTCAAGGAGAGCCTGCTCAGGTTCCTGCCTCGCACCATTTCCAGGCTCTCGGAAGAGGAGACTGAGAGCTGGATCAAGTGGGTGAGTGAGTGTGGGACGCTGTGGGAGCTGGAAGTGGGAGGAGGGTGGAGGGAGCAGCTGGTCACTTCCGAGTCAGGGGTGTTGATATCTGGTGATACCTACAGGGTGTGCAGGGCTCCTTGCCGTGTTAGACCTGTGCAGATTTAAAAAAGGAAAATTCTGAATCTCCAGGGATTGGAACAAAAGCAGTGAGGGGGCTGCAGTCAAGTCAGCACGTGTCTGGTCACAGGAGAGCTAAGAAGGTTCCAGAAGGATCTTTTCCGTGTGTAGCTGCTGAGGACAGTGTTCCCTGTGTGGCCACACTTTGGAGTGTTCCTCCTCCTGCATCAGAAATGGCCAAGACTATTTGTCTTCTGTGCGCTAAAAAGAAACTAACTTCATACAACTTCATAATGTGAGGAATTATCTCTCTTTTTGACAAAGCACGAGGAGGTGGAGACTGTTCTCTAACAAACTGCTTGACATAAGTTGAAACTTGTGCTGTCACAATCTTTTCTACTTTAGGAGTAGCTTCTAATTACTGAGATTATATCTTTTTGTTAATGATGATCTACATAGGGGAATCACAGTTATTTGCTGTATGTTCAGAAGATAATTAATGTTGTCCTTTGGTGACTTTAAAATCAAGCTCATTATCTGCTTCTATTTGGGCTTGTTTAAATTTGTTAAAAACCAGGACTGATGAGGAGCAGCTTTGCTACGATGTGGTGGCAAATTTCTTCTTGAAAGGCTCTAGGAGATCTGCTGCTAAACAGCCTTGATTGCTTTGAAATGGAACTTTTCCTTTGTGTAGATCAAAGAAGTCCTTGAGAGCCCTCATTTACTGACAGTGATCAAAATCGAAGAAGCTGGAGATGAAATCGTGAGCAACGCCATTTCCTTTGCCCTGTACAAAGGCAAGTAATTGTTTTCCTGGGTTCAGTTGGGGATTTAAAAATAAGTAGGAAAAGGATGGCTATTTATTTTCTAGAACAGCTTTCCTTAGAGCAGTGCCATCTCTCTAGAGCTAAGCTCCTGCCACAGTGTGGAGCTTATCTTTGTCCAGAGGAGTGTGGGCAGGCTACAGCAGCAGTATGGGATCTCTCAGTGTGGGCAAGATCCAAACCAGGTAATTGGGAAGGCATTTTGGAGAGCCTTTGGGATGCTGGTAGGGCCCCACTGGGAATCCTGCAGAATTTCTGTGTAGAGGGTGCAGGACACCGAGGAGCCTGAAAGAAGCACTGTGCTGATCTTGGTTATGAGGTGCTCCTAGCAGCTCCTTAGTGGCCTGTCTTGGACCATAAATGTGTCCCTGAGCCTCCAGCGTCCTCCAACCCCCAGTCAGACAGATGTGCATGAGTTTGGGGAAAGATACTTAGAAGGAGTCTTGTCCTGGTAGTGTGAGAAGCAGAGATGATAAATGTGCCTGGTCTTTACCAGAGGTTGTTCCTCCTCTGCAGCTTTCAGCACCAACGAGCACGACAGGGATAACTGGAATGGGCAGCTGAAGCTGCTGCTGGAGTGGAACCAGCTGGACCTGGCCAGCGATGAGATCTTCACCAATGACCGAAACTGGGAGGTACAGCCCCCTTCTGTGTGAGGGCAGGGAGCTGTGGGGAGGGACACATCCCAGCAGGAGCCACTGTCTCAGCGCCTCAGGCTCTGTAAGAGAGAGTGTCTGTTCCTCCTGCACTGTTCCATTCCATTCAGCCTGGAGAAGAGCAGGTCAGTCCTCATTGGGAGCTGCTGCTTCCTCCTCTCATCTCTGCTGTGGGCAGGGACAGGAGCCCAGGGAACAGCTGGAGCTGTGCCAGGGCAGGGTCAGGTTGGAGATCAGGGAAAGGTTCTTCCCCCAGAGGGTGCTGGGCACTGCCCAGGCTCCCCAGGGAATGGGCACGGCCCCGAGGCTGCCAGAGCTCCAGGAGAGTTTGGACAGCACTGCCAGGGATGCCCAGGGTGGGATTGGTGGGGTGTCTGTGCAGGGCCAGGAGCTGGACTCCATGATCCTTGTAGGTCCTTTCCAACTCAGGATATTCCATGAAGCCATGATTCATCATTCCATGATGATCCATTCTATAATCACTGGTTGCAAAGGTGGTCTACCCATGCCAGAAATGCTCTGGGCCATCCAGCAAAGGCAATTGCTTGCAGAGAAAACCTGATTCTGATGAAAATGTGACAGGTACCATGTGTCAGGCCTCAGATAAGATTAACGTGTCTCACGTGCTTCCTAACATTTGCTTTTCCCTTTCTTCCTAGTCTGCTGACCTACAGGACGTGATGTTCACAGCCCTGGTGAAAGACAGGCCCAAATTCGTCCGACTCTTCCTGGAAAACGGCTTGAACCTGCGGAAGTTCCTCACCACAGAGGTCCTCAGGGAGCTGTACACCAACAACTTCAGCAGCCTGGTGTTCAAGAACCTGCAGATCGCCAAGAACTCCTACAACGACGCCCTCCTCACCTTCGTGTGGAAGATGGTGGAGGACTTCCGGAGAGGTCTCAAGAGAGATTACAAAAACAGCAAGGATGAGATGGAGATAGAGCTTTCAGTGAGTGATGAGCAGCTTGATCCTGCTGTCAGTGAGGTTGTCTGGGCTGCAGTGGTTAAAGCAGGAAATGCCTTTGACCCAAATATCCTTTAATGCCAGCTTCAGGAGAAACAGGGAGGCTGATTCTTCCTTGTCAGATATAAAGCTAATTTAATATAAATATCAATTATAACTTAACTCACAGTAGTGTGTGACAGCTGGCAGAGAGCTGAGAGAAGGGATTGGTGGGGTGGCTGTGAAAGGAAGAAAATACAAAAGCAGGAGAGTCCAGGATCAGATTTGTTCCAGTTGAAAACATTTGGTGAGCTTAGGTCTGAGTTCTTGCTCTCTTTTTCAGGAGGAGTGTCCCATCACAAGGCACCCCTTGCAAGCTCTGTTTATTTGGTCAGTTCTTCAGAACAAGAAAGAGTTGTCCAAAGTCATTTGGGAGCAAGTAAGTTGAGTTCTCCTTTATTCCTCCTCGCAGGCAGTGCAGTGGGGTTCTGTGTCTTTGGTTTGTAGGTGTTTGAAGGCTCCACATCCAGCTTCAAACACAGCACCACAAGAGATAATTGCTGGCTGACTCTCAGTAGGTTTTTATACTGCTCATTTTGTGTCTGGGTGTGGATTTTATACTTCGTTTCCTGAGGTCGTGTGTGAGTCAGCAGCCCACATCCATTGTATGCTGTCATCTGTGCTCAAGCTGGGATGCTGAGTTCCCACCCATTCCACAGCCTGGATGGGTCCTGGTTCCAAGTGTTCGATTGAAATACAATTTCTAATTTGGATTAGACAGTAATTTAATGATTGTAGAATCAAATCGATAATTCTGGACCGGGAGCTGAGAAGCTGAGAAATGGAGGATAATTTTTAAAGGATTCCACCTGGGATAGTGGAAGGTGTCCCTGCCCATGGCAGGGGGTTGGGATGAGATGGTCTTTAAGGTCCTTTCCAACCCAAATCATTGTGATTTTAGGATTCTCTGATCATGTTCCCTTCGCAGAGGGAGTTGCATGACTTCACTCTCTCTCCACAGACCAGAGGCTGCACTTTGGCAGCCCTGGGGGCCAGTAAGCTCCTGAAAAGCATGGCCAAGGTGAAGAACGATATAAATGCTGCTGGCGAGTCCGAGGAACTCGCTAACGAGTATGAGACAAGAGCAGTAGGTAAGTGCCTGCTCTGTGAGTCCTTCAGGAATTTAGTAGGAAGGGCCAGAGACCAGGGGATTAAAAACTAGATAACCAATGAATAACTAGATAACCAATTAATAACTAGATAACCAACATGAAATAAATTTTTCTGTAATGTCAGCATGCGTTTTTGCTGCTTGGAAATTTCTTGCACACCATTTGCTCCCAGTAGTAATTTTGTGTCCTGTCTTAAGAGCTTGGCTTCAAAAGGTGGATGTTGTGAGGCGTTTCTTTTGGGGTAGAGAATTTCTTTCATGGGGAAGAAAAGCTGGGTAGCTCTAGTGGCAAGGCTGAAGAAGGTTGCCAACAAACAGGAAGGAGAACATGGAAAAAGGGAAACTTTCCACATTGAGTACGTGTAATATTCAGGTTGGGAAAAGCCACCCTTCAGATTTGTGGGAGTACTTTTGGGGAGTTGAGAACAAGTTGCAGGTAAAAAGTAGATGGAATTCTTAAATTTCAAACAGCAAAATCCTATGCCTTACTTACAATAAGATGATGAGATCCTGTGGTGCAGGATCGTGGCATCTTTAATTTGGAGGGAGATGCGACACAGCGATACCGTGGGGACTTCATCAGGGGTTGTGTCTTGGCTGTGCAGAAAACCTCCCCAAGTCAGAGTAGGTGACAGGTAAAGGGTGATAGGAAACAGCTGAACAGGAAACCACAGGAGTGCTGCTGGAAAGGGCTTCTGGAAGCCTCCAGCCCAATCTTTTCACTGAGGTGATGTCACCACAGGACCAAACCAGTTCTGTCGTGGCCTCATTTAGCCACGTCTGGAAAATCCCCATGGATGGACATTGGTTTTTGGCACTTTAGGGAAATTGTTTTGGTGGTGGACCTGACAGTGCTGACTTAATGGTTGGACTTGACCTTAGAGATGTTTTCCAACCTAGATGATTCTGTGACTTTGTAAGGAGCAGCTTGAGGCCACACTGGAAATACTTTGCTTGTTTCCAGAGAGTATCTCCTATTCCACAGAGCAAAAACTGCTTAGATAGACTTTTTTAAAGGTATCTACATCCCTCAGGCCTGATGATTTAGCAAGACACTAAGGAGTGAACAGTGCATTTCTCAGAGGAAAAAAGCATAGACTGTGACTTTTCCAACCCTGCTAATTAATACGGGACTGACTATAATTCATTAGGTCTGTGTCAAATGGAATTTAAGAGAAGAGGGCAAAATAAGTAGATTTACTGAGTCATTTAAGGAGAAATTCACATTTTTTTAACTCAATTTTTTAGTGCAGATCTAAATGCTCTCTGTGTTGTTTAGTGTTGTGGTTTTCCATCCAGACATGAGTTCTGTATGAAAATTTAAGATGTGCACGTGGGGCTGTAAAGCGAAGTGCTGAAAATGTGAAAAGGTTCTTGTGTCTGCCTGCTTTGATGTTACAAATGTTACACTGAAGATGTTTGCACCCAGGTTGGTGGGAAATTGAAGTTGGAGCTCAGTGTGGAGCTGCTTCTTTCTTCCAGAGCTGTTCACCGAGTGCTACAGCAATGACGAAGAGCTGGCTGAGCAGCTGCTGACTTACTCCTGTGAAGCCTGGGGAGTGAGCAACTGTCTGGAGCTAGCAGTGGAAGCCAAAGACCAGCAGTTTATTGCCCAGCCAGGTGTGCAGGTAATGGCAGTGTAGAAAAGGTGTACAGGTGACTGTGCCTCATGTGAGCTAACAGGGGGTGTGGCTCCTCTTCTGGAAATAGGAGGTGGCTGATTTACCCACAGATGTAGATCAGGAGGAAAAAATCCTGACTTGGGGCTATAAATCATAATGAACTGGGTAATAAAGACTGCCTGAAGTGATTTCTGCTTCGGCACAGCTCTGGGTATGCACAGTGTGGGTGTGACACCTGGCATGGGTGAGCACTGCATGTATTGCACTGCTTTATAGGTGTTTCATTAATCAGGTCAAGTCCTGCTCAGCTTCATTTTTAACTCCTCGTCACAGAGACGGAGGATGGCTGCACTAAGGAGCCAGTGTGCTGTTCCTGATGCAGAAAGCTTTCTGTGTTGTTGAAACAGGAATCTCAAGTATTTTGGTTGAAATCTCAAGCTTTAGGGTTTGTTTTTACCAAATCAAATGTTCTTTAACAGCATTCCTAGGTTATTTTGTTGCTGTTAGAACAAATGAGGGTGTTTCCTTCTTCCCTGCAGAATTTCCTTTCCAAGCAGTGGTATGGAGAGATTTCAAGAGACACTAAGAACTGGAAGATTATCCTGTGCCTGTTCTTTTTCCCTTTAATAGGCTGTGGTTTCATCTCATTCAGGTAATCATCTGGCTTTTCATTAGTGGGAAAATTTGCCAGAGGGAAGGCAAGTCAATTAATTGTAGAATCTTAGGGCAAGTCAGGCTGGGTGGAGATCATCCAGTCCAACCCTGTGCTCTGACAGGGTCAGCTGGAGCAGGTTGCCCATGACTGTGTCCAGTTTTGGGTATCTCCAAGGGTAGAGACTCCACAGCCACTCTGGGGGACCTGTTCTACTGTTCAGTCAGTCTTAAATAAAGGTATTAACAAGCTGAATGAGCTTTTGACAGTGTTTCACTCTGGTCTTGGATTTACGATCATAGAATCACAGGATGGTTTGGGGTGGAAGGGACCTTGAAGCTTATCTTGTTCCCACCCCTGCTGTGAGCAGGGACACCTTCCACTGTCCCAGGCTGCTCCAAGCCCTGTCCAAGCTGGAAGTTGTACCAGTTTACTGGAGTGCCTGAGGGCAGTGGATGCAGGATGTCTTTACCTCTAAAGTAACACCCTGAGCTAGACTTTGCGCCCTTCTCACTGTCACCTTGAAGAACACAAATGTTTCCAGGCATAAAAGCTACGCTTTGAGACCTTTTCCCTCTTTTAATTCCTCAGGAAAAAGCCTGTGGAGAAGAGTAAGAAACTCTTCTTATATTATGTGTCTTTCTTCACCTCCCCCTTTGTGGTCTTCTCCTGGAACGTCATCTTCTACATTGCTTTCCTGTTGCTCTTCGCCTACGTGTTGCTCATGGATTTCCAGAAGGAACCCACGGCCCTGGAGATCATCCTTTACGTGCTGGTCTTCATTCTGCTTTGTGATGAAGTGAGACAAGTAGGCAGCGCTTGCAACCCCAAAAAGTTTAGTGTTAGAGCCAAAGCCTTGTGGTTTTTCCCCTCCAAGGCAGTGCAGGCTGGTGCTCAGGGACAGGGGAGCCACTTCCTAGGAGAGATGTTCAGGCAGCTCAGGGCTCAATGAGGGACTTTTTTCCTCTGATGTTTAATTCCTGCTCGTGGCCCTGCAGGAGAATGAGCTGATGCCAGTGCAGATATTTCCCAGGAATGCTGGGCTTGCCAAAGTAGTTGATAATAATGGGTCAGATTTAGCACATTTATCTTGGTGCTATACCTTTAGATTAGGCCATTCCTGCCTCTCTTCTCTACATCCCACCCCCTTTATTTTTTATTTTACTGCTAAGCCACGTATCTTTATGCATTTCTCTTTAGGTTTTAATCATCTCTACAGTTTTTGCTGGTTTAGTGTAGACTCAGGGACCAGCTTTGGATTACTTGTGGTGTGGGAACAGCATATGGGACTGCCTTTATGGCCAGCCACGTAACTGGTATCTTCTCCTCACTTCACATGGAATCTGTTGGGTTTTGGGCAAGCTGGTCTCTGCCAGGCCGTGGTCAGAGCAGTGGGAGGGTGCTGGGGCAGTCAGAAGGAGCAGTGAGTGTGTGGGTTTGGTGCAGTGCTGCTTTCCGACTCTCCTGTAAGGCCTGAGTCGCCTCCCAAGCGTTTGTGGGCGATCTGCTGCGTCATCCCACCCTGCAGTAACGTTTTTTACGTGAGTTCAGATGACGTTTCTGATGTTGATGTTGCTGTGGTCTTTTCCCCTTTTAATAGTCAGGGTGGAACCCTGTTTATGGCAACTTTACTTGCTAAGAAAACGGGGGGAAGGTAGAAGATTTTTTTGCAATGAAAACACTAATGGAGTGTTTGTTTCTGCTGATTTAGGTTCTGGTGTCTCTGGACCTGACCTTGCACATCCTGTGTATACCCAGCAGAAGTCCTGGGGAAAGCCTTAGGGATAGAAACCTTATTTTCCTAACCATGTCCCTTTTTCTCACTACCCTGAGCAGATAGAGCTGCTGCAATTCCCCTTAGTAACTGGTGGCCAGACTGTACCAGTTTGGCAGTGGAGGCACCTAAAACAGATTTATTTGAAGATTTAAAGTTCTCTAGCCAGTGTTCTGGCTGCAAAGCTGTTTTCCTGAGGAGGAGAAATGGAGCAGAATGCAGAGCAGTGTCCCAGTCCTCTAAACTTCTCAGGGAAGTTCCTCCCTGGCTTCCCTGAGATAGACCATATATGCATCAGAGTTGTATCTGTGTCCTTTATATTTAAAGGAAAAAAAGAGGGGGGTATCTCAGATTTTGTTTTCACATCCAAGGCAAAGTAAGAGTAGCTTGCCTGGGGTCCCACTCCAGCTGCTGCAGTCGGATCACCAGTTTTGGGGGAGAAATCAACCCTTGGTCTGGAACAATCCCTGACCTGTAAGCCACTGGCTCAGCCCTGTTTCCACCTCTGATGGTCCTGGGGAGTTGTAAGTAGCTGGAGCTGCTCTCAGTCTCACTTAGAGCTGTCGTGGCCATAGTGAAACCGGAGAGGCCTTGTCCCTGCTGTCTCCTTAGCCACATGGAGGTAGCCTCCAGCCAGGTGAGTGGGTAGACTGGTGGGGTGTGAAGGAAAGCCCTGTTTCCTCCAGTGGAGAAGGAGTCTGGGCAGAACCTCTGTGCACTTTGAGCAGCGGGAACTGCTTGGAATTTGGAGAACTGACCTGCACCTCAGTCCCGGATGTTTGATTTAGGGAGCTACTGGGCAGAGACAGCACCTAGGAAAAAACTCCCCTTGATTTCTGTTTCCTGTAGAAATACTAAGGGCAGAATTGCCTGCCTTGGATATGCCAGTTAGAGATTCACTGGGCAGTACTCCCTGCAGCTTTGATTATTCCAATGAAAATTAAAAAGAATTACGAATGGGGATGCAGTTTATTTCTGCAGGCCTGGCAGAGGTTTCTCCTGATTAAGCTTCTTGTCTTTATGAGTCACCTCTGAATTGACTCCAGAAGTTGGTTCTTGCACAGACTTTGGATCCAGGCTGCTGTGCCAGTCAATCTGGGAACGAGCAGAGGTTCTCACTAGACTTGCAATTCAGAAACGGAGAGCTATGTAATTAAAAGAATAAATTAAATCTGCATCTTGGATCCAAAGCACGTGCTTGTAGCCGGGGCAGGTTAGGGAATGAGCTCTGTGAAGGAAGAGAAGCCAGGATACATCAGCTCCCCTTAAACCATGACCCCCTCTCCCTGCAGTGTTTCATGGGTCACACCAACACCCCAGAAAACAGGTTGCCAGTAACTTGTGGCATTGCTGGATACATTAAACCCCTCTTTTTGGGGAAATTGAAAGCCATCTGAACTCTGGTGTACCTGTTGTGTGACAAAAAGTGAATTGGGCAAGGAAGCTGTGCTGTGTGGGGGTTACTTTCTGTTCTTTTTCCTTCCCAGTGGTACATGAATGGCAGCAAGTATTTCTCAGACCTGTGGAATGTTATGGATACCCTTGCAATCTTCTACTTCATAGCAGGGATTGTGTTCAGGTGAGTAGTACCTTTTCTTGTGTCCATGTTATGGCTTTGCTTCCTTGCTGGGTTTTGACTACAACCTGTAAGGAAATTTTGGGGGAGCAATGTGTTCATGAAATTCTCTGTTCTTTGTGAAGGCCCCAAATATTGCCAAGTGTTGACTTAAAAAAAAAAAAAGGTCAGGAGATCTTTGGGATTTTCTCTGGCTCCTGTTACTGACTATTTAGCGTGACCACCTGGGCTGTGTGTTGTGTTTAAGGGGATTGTGATTGTCCCTCCAGCAGCCTAATAATACCATTATCTCCCAGAAGCTGTTTTACGTGATGGGGTGAGTTAAAAACCATGGCAATGAGATGATGGGAACGCATTTTCCAGAGCAGTTGTTCAGTCAGCTTAACTCAGTCCTCGTTGCCTCAGAGCAGGGGCGTGGTTGTTGTGCTGTGGTGATTGTGGGGGGCTGTGGGAGTAGCTCCAGGTACAAATTTCTTTGCTGTTAATAGCTTTAAGGGTAAGAGAAAAAATGCAGGGATGATGCTTGTAAAGAAGGTGTGCATTAACCATTCCTGTCACCTGTCATCAGATGGGGGAGGGCAGGGGGCCCGGCATAGCTGTGCTCTGCTTTCCAGTTACTCACTTTCCACTCCCCATTTCTATGTTTCAGTGTGTTTTCATCTGATTTCTGCATGATTCACCCACGGCTTCTCTTTGTTTTCTTTTACTGTCTCCATCAGGCTTCACTCTGATGAAAGCTCTTGGTATTCCGGGAGAGTCATTTTCTGTTTGGACTACATAGTTTTTACCCTGAGGCTCATCCATATTTTCACAGTTAGCAGGAATCTAGGACCCAAAATTATTATGCTGCAGAGGATGGTAAGATTCTGGCAGCTATTCAAGAGTGTCTAAATAAATGATGTGACACTGTTTTTTTCCCCCTCTCCCCTTAAGGGTGAAATCATCACGTTCTGATGATGGCAGCAAGTTAAATCTGCTAAACAGGATGAATTAAGGTTTAAATGGGACCTGATTAAGAGCAGGGCGTTTTTCTATGCCAAGGGAAAGAATAAGGGTCAGGCTGAAGAACAGAAATTTGCTTCCTGGTAGCTTTTGTCTTCCACGCCTCAAACGTTTCAGTGGTATTTCTGTTGCTCACGAGTGTTCCCCAAACAAGACAGTGATGATAGATGGTACAGGAGGAGGATTTTGGTCCTGCCCTGCATCCATCACATGACTACCTGAGGAAGAGGATGATGAGGAGCCTCTCACACAGTGCTAGAAATTCATGGAACTATTGGCCAGAGTGTCTGGGCTGTAAATGCTGGTCGGAAGCCATCCAGAGTGGCATTTCCAGAAGCTTTCACCTCACACCTGGCTGCAGCCACAGTCCTTGTACCTGGTTCTGGCTTTTGTGGAGCCTGTCTGATGCCAGGGGGATATCCTGTATTCCAAAACATGCCTGGCTTTTATGGTTGCATAAACATTGTTGAAGTTCCCCAC
Organism: Lycocorax pyrrhopterus obiensis; assembly: GCA_014706295.1. NCBI lineage: Eukaryota > Metazoa > Chordata > Aves > Passeriformes > Paradisaeidae > Lycocorax > Lycocorax pyrrhopterus. The sequence continues at coordinate 775,760 of JACSVZ010000009.1, forward strand.
GTGGGAGCGGTCAATTATTTCCGTGTGCGTTGGTGAAACTGGGAGCAAAAAGCCACGTGTGGCTCGCAGCGGACCTGCAGTGGGGCACTGATGCCTGTTGTCCTTTTTCCAGATGATAGATGTCTTCTTCTTCCTCTTCCTCTTCGCTGTGTGGATGGTGGCCTTTGGTGTGGCCAGGCAAGGCATCCTGAGGAAGAACGAGCACCGCTGGGAGTGGATCTTCCGGTCGGTCATCTACGAGCCCTACCTGGCCATGTTTGGCCAGTACCCTGATGATATTGATGGTATTTATCTCCTGGGTGGGTGGAAGGTCCTGCCCTTCTAGAGGTTGTCCAGCCCTGTGCTGACCCCTTGCCTCCAAGTCTGATGGGGAGGCCACAGGGATGAGGGCAGGACCTGGGGTTGGGCCCAGCAGAACGAGGAGTTCACTGTTTGCTCTCCCCTCTCGCCCTCTGAGGTACCACCTACAACTTTGACCACTGCACGTTTTCTGGGAACGAGTCGAAGCCCTTGTGCGTGGAGCTGGATGCCAACAACCAGCCCCGCTTCCCGGAGTGGATCACCATTCCCCTCGTGTGCATTTACATGCTCTCCACTAACATCCTCCTCGTGAACCTGCTCGTGGCCATGTTCGGGTACGTAACCACGGAGCGCTGGCTTCCCGGGCATCTCTGTGCTGACACATCTCTGGGAAAGGGAGTGGAGTGCTGGGAAACAGCAGGAAGCCAGCCCTTGCCTCTGCATCTGTGACAGCAGCTTGATGGAAGCTGTGCAGTGTCCTGGGGAGGGATTGCTGCCTGTCCTCTGGCTCCGTCTCTGAGCATCCTCTGCACGGTGGGCTTGGTGCGAACCCCCGTGGGTCACACAGGGGGTGGTGCTGGGTCAGGGCCTTACCAAGTGCGAGTTGCTGCCCAAGTGACCTTGCTGGGGTGAAAAAATGAGTTGTTATCGCTGTCTCTTCAGGGCACTGTGGTTTTATTAACCTGAACTGCTCTGTGCTGAGGATGGGTCTGTTACTGCTCTGATGGACCTGCCATTTATTGTTCTGACTTACACCACAGGCAGTGGGCCGCATCCCCTTGGGACATAGAAAAGGACTTTGTCTTGAGAAGTGCCATCATCTCTAGACCAGCAAGAGCAGGGAGCATCTTCTTCAGCTCCTTCCAGAAATCTTTGTTGTTTCCACTGCAAGCTCTGACACAGTTGGGTTAATCATGGGAAGTCCTTCATATCAGACTTCGGGGGTGTGTTGCCCTCCTGTCTCGCTTGGGAATGCAGCTGGATTAGTGCTGTGGCTCTGTTCCCATTCCCAGCCCTGCTCCTTTTCTGCTTTACACTCACTCACAACATAACAAGAGCATTCAAAACCTCTGGCCACCCTTCTTGAGGACCACTAGGTTTATTTTTGTGTTTTGATGATACCTTGGCAGGTGTTTGCTTTGGCAACGGGAGTACTGACAGGACTCTTCGTGCTCCTCAAGAGGATCTCCCATCTGGAGGACACTGCCAGTGTTTCCTGGCCTGAGGAAACACTGAGATGTTTGTGTGTGATAGGCTGAGAATGCCTCAGATGTAGGATCCGCTCTCCCCTCAGCTCTGAACCTTTCTCCCCAGGCTGACCTGGACTCTGAAGACAGTCAGAAATGTGATTTTTGGCAAGGCAGCCAGGACTGGTGCAGTTACATCTGTGTTTTCCTGACCTGCAAGGACCTGGGGACAGACAACCATGCTCAAACTCCCTAGAAAGGGTGCAAGCACCTCACAATAATGAAGGAAGGTGTAGCAATAAGCCAGCTCTACCCTAAAAACCTTCAATATTTGCTAGAACACTTACTTAAACAGTACCTAATGGTAAATGCTCTAGTTTATGCTGTTACACCAGTAAAACTCCCTAGTTTTTACCAGTTGTATTTATCTTTTAAACAAAAAGAGACTTTCCACCAGGTGAAGGCTTTCATTTATCTCATGTAAAGGTCCATTAGGCTCCCAGCAGAGGCATTTTGGGAGCATCCATCTGCCATTTAAAGGTCAGGCAGCTTGGCAGCTGTTTACTCCTGTGGGTTGTTGCTTTGCTGGGTTCATACACTGCTTAGTGCCGTGGGTTTGATCCCTGCCTGGAGTCTCCTTAATACCTCTACTAAAAATCTCAGGAGCTTTTCAATTTATTGTAAGTGTTTTAGGTTTAGGTTTGGGGTTTTTTTCCGAAGAAAGAAGTTATCTGGTGAATTAATAAGATACAATATCTTGTGGAGAAGCATCCTGTTCTCATGTGTCTAGGCTAGAAGAAGATTGCCTAGAGCTGAGGTAGTAAAAGTACATGGAGTATTTTCTCCCTATACAGATTTTTTCCAGTTTATTTGTAACTTCAAGGGTTTTTTTTTTTTCTTGCTGTCTTAGTTCCTTCCATTTGCAAATTACTCTCTAAGAAGGAGGAGAAAAGTAAATAACCTCCTAGTCAGTAAAAATTATCACCTTCAGAATGGCTGGGGCCCCTAACACCAGAAGGACACGGAACTGCTTAAATGAGTCCAGAGGGGATGCTCCAAGGGCTGGAGCCCCTCTGCTCTGGAGCCAGGCTGGGAGAGCTGGGGGTGCTCACCTGGAGAGGAGAAGGCTCCAGGGAGAGCTCAGAGCCCCTTCCAGGGCCTAAAGGGGCTCCAGGAGAGCTGGAGAGGGACTGGGGACAAGGGCTGGAGGGACAGGACACAGGGAATGGCTTCCCACTGCCAGAGGGCAGGGATGGATGGGATATTGGGAAGGAATCCTTCCCTGTGAGGGTGGGGAGGCCCTGGCACAGGGTGCCCAGGGCAGCTGTGGCTGCCTCTGGATCCTTGGAGGTGTCCAAGGCCAGGCTGGACACTGGGGCTTGGAGCAGCCTGGGACAGTGGAAGGTGTCCCTGTCCGTGGGTGGGGTGGGATGAGCTTTAAGGTCACTCCCAACCCAGACTGCTGTGGGATTCTGTGACTATAAAACCACACCCTGGTACAGTAGAGGAATGCTCTGTCTGTTCCTTGGCTCTGGCGCAGCTCTTGGGTGAACAACTAATCCTGGGTGTGCTCTCTCTTTCCCACTAGTTACACTGTTGGATCCGTGCAAGAGAACAACGACCAGGTGTGGAAGTTCCAGCGTTACTTCCTGGTGCAGGAGTACTGCAGCCGCTTGACCATCCCCTTCCCCTTCGTCATCTTTGCCTACATATTCATGGTGATGAGGAAGTGCTTCAAGTGCTGCTGTAATAAAGAGAGCAAAGAGCCATCGATTTGCTGTGAGTTGGATTTTTCCTTGTTGCCCAAAAGTCAGCTCTGCAGCAGGTGCATTGCAGTTCATCCATGGCATCCTGTGCTTATTCCAAGCATCCTGTGCTGTGCTGGGAAATTTCCAAGGGCAGTGTAGACCTCTGTCATGCAAATTCTCTGTGCTGCTGGAAATCTCTTCAGTAAGATTCAAGTTTTCAAGTGAGATTTATGCAATGCTTTCTTGTCCAAGCCATTTCGAGGTAGAATTGCCTCATGTATGTAAATCAATTAAGACTTCAAATTAATCCTAACTCTAAAGGGCTGCCTGTGCTGTTTCCCAGCTTTGCAAGGTTGTGGGTTTGGCTTCTTTGTAATTCATTCTGCTTGCTAGGGAGTGACTGAAAGGGAATAAACAGTTTCCTGGCCCTCTGGATGTAGCCAAATGAGCAAACCACCTCAAAAATGCAGCGAGTCAGTTCTCTAGCTGTTTCTCCTTTAATTTCTCTGTCAGAGGACACAGATGGAAATTGTTTTAACAAGCTTTTCCCCCCACAACAAATGTAGTGTTTTCCCCGCTGGGAGAGGATAAGCTGAGTTAATTGACAGGCTCATTCCCATCCATCAGCAACCTGCCTGTTGCCCTGCAGCACAGGCTGGACTTGTTACTAGTTTGGGAGGAAGAGCCTGCTTTGGAGTATAAAATTGCTTAGCACTAAATGATTATGGCTGTCCAGATCTCTGTGTGGATTCCTTGCTGGGGAAACTGTTTGATGGCAGATATTCCTGCTCAAATGATGCCCAGTTGATGTTGCAGCTCTGAAAGAATGGGAGAATTAATTAAGAGCCAGAAAATGATCGTGGTTTTGCTGATGATAGGAATGAGAAGTGCATGGAGGAAGCACATTGATGTATTGACTGCTGTAAAATCCTGCCTTCTCCGTTTAACTCTTCTGGAAGTGGTTGGGATTTGGGTGCTTAAATGCTTGTTGGAATGTGGGAGAACAGTTGAGGGCTGTGAGAGGTCAGAGGAGCTCTAGGTGGAAGAAATAGATCTTCAGCCATTTGCTAGCTCTGGGCTTCTTCCTTCTCAGTTTCCTTTTTATTTAAACCCCTGTGGTTTATGCTGTCCTCTTGGAACAGGTTAAAATGCTGAAGTATGACTTCTGTGCCTCAAAGTGGGCTGCTCTGTATCATTCCTGAGTTTACAGCATTGCCACAAAATGCTTTTTAGAGAAGACAATTCTTCATCGTTCTGGAGTGTTTCAATTCAATGAAAAAATCATGGTTCTTAACATGTGTTACTCTTAATGGTCTGGTATGGGATAATGTAGAAACAAATGGAAAGCTCAAACCCAGATGGGGACTTGCTGGAATATCCTGTACCTCTTGAAGCAGAGACACCTGTGTTAACCAAGACTCAAAAAAGTCCAGAAAGACTTCTGGAGCTTGTAAGGTTGGGGGGTTTTTAGGTTTTTGTTTGGGGCTTTTTGGGTTTTATGTTTGCTCATAGTTTGTATTTTTAAGTGCCTCTGGTTGCCAGGAGCATTCAGTGAAAGGCACTGGTGTCACCTCTATCAGAGCTGTGTCACAGGTGGGCAGTGGGGCTGCGAGTGCTCAGGATGTGGAGAAGGGAATTATTAACCTCTGAATGCACACAACGACCCAGCCTTTTTGCATCTTGGGTTTGGAAAGACAAATTAACTATTTTTTTGTTCAAATACATTTCCCAGGCTCAAGAAATGAGGACAATGAAATCCTGGCATGGGAAGCTGTCATGAAGGAAAATTATCTTGTCAAAATCAATACAAAAGCAAATGATTCATCAGAAGAGTAAGTCTGCCCTTCTTTGTCTTCATTCTCTTCATTTTCTCTTGGACATTTCTAGTGAAGGCGAGTGTTCAGCAGCTCTAAATGTTTACAAACTAAGGCGTAAGTAAATAAACTCAGCATAAATGTGCTTTTTATTTCTAAAGTGACACGGTGGCGCTTTTATGTCTGCTGCAGAGAAGAAAATGTCCTCCCGTGGTGTTTTGAGATCTCATCCTGGGAGGGCAGTGCTACAGCTGACTCTTCTTGTAGCATTAGTTCAGGCTGGATATTGGGAAAAAGTTCTTTATGGGAAGGGTTGTCCAGCCCTGGAACAGGCAGTGGTGGAACCCCCGTCTCGGGGCGGGGATTTGAAAGCCGCGTGGATGTGGCACTTGGGGACACGAGGTCGTGGTGGAATTGGCAGTGCTGGGGGAACGGTTGGACTCCATCTTTCCCAACCAGAATAATTTCGTGATTACACAGTTAGCAGAGAATGTTTGCCATTAGGCCTGGAATAGCAGACATTCCTACAGCAGTAATGCAGATGGAGATCTGTGCTTGGTAGCATGAGTAGGGAAGACCTCTGAGGAGGTGAAAAGGCTCTTTGGAATCTTGGTATTTGAAGCTGGGAGACTTAGACTTTGCTGTTTCTTCGACTGCCATCTCATGAAAACATTATCTTTGGGATCTGTCTCAGTGTTTTCAGAGTAATAATAGAAGAGAGAAAAGAAACAGAAAGAAAGCAAGAACACAGAACACTGGTGGAGAACCTGCTCTGTATGATTGCTTAACTTTGCTAACTTCCAGCAGCTTGAGTATTTCCTTTAATCAAAGAGAGAGAGCTGACAGGAATGGGCAAGAAAAACCAGACCCTTCCATATCCGTGGGCATGAGCATTGCTGTCCACAAATAAGTGTTGAGGTTAAGACTACCCAGAGACATGTAGCATTGGATAAGAAGCCAGACAAATACCAAAAACATCTCTTTTGTACTGGAAGCAAAAGTGTCTTGAGAAGAGAAATGGAATGGCATCCTACTATTGGTAATTAATGTGTTAGTTAATTTACTTGTAATAAAAATGATGCCAATCATGTGCAGCCCTGCCTCCCGGGGAGGATGGGACACTGGGGGGAGTTGGGGCATGGTTGTTAGCCAAGATTTCCTTGGTATCCAGACTGATCCCTTTGCTCCGTGTTCTCCTTCTGCTTTTAGGATGGTGCATCGATTTAGACAACTGGATGCAAAGGTACTTCTGTCTCAGATTGCTCTGGGGAATGTGATTCTCTCTGGTAAAGCAGGGGGTGTGCCATGGCAAGGAAAATGAGCCTCCCAGAGCCATGTGCAGTCTTTGTTACTGTCACGAGGACCCCAATATAATTGGGATTTTTTATCATGCTGCTTCGATTCCATGGTAGGGATGTGTAGGGTGTGTGGTGATTAGGACAAGAGGGAATGGTTCTGAACTGAGAGCAGGTTTAGATGGGATATTGGGAAGGAATTCCTGGCTGTGAGGGTGGGCAGGCCCTGGCACAGGGTGCCCAGAGAAGCTGTGGCTGCCCCTGGATCCCTGGAAGTGTCCAAGGCCTGGTTGGATGGGGCTTGGAGCAGCCTGTGTCCTGCCCACAGCAGGGGTGGAACACGGTGAGCTGTAAGGTCCCTTCCAAGCCACAAGAGCTTCATATTGTGCTGGAAAATGAAGCAGAAGGACTCTTGCTTAGCACTGGAGGAGTGTTTCTCAGTGTTGTTTATGGGATGGAATAGAATAAAAGGAATTTCCATCTTAGAGTAAAACTGCAAAATTTGGCTGTGTAACAGGCCCATGGAACACCGATGGGAAGAAGGGGTGTCACACACTGGAAATGTCCCCTTCCCAAAGGTGTCCGTCAAGTTTAGCTTCTGGTGCTGTAGGCATGGGGTAATTAAGCAATATAAAGCTACCAATCTACCAGAGAGTTATCAAAATCATCATACAAATACTCTTTTTATGACTGTGATGGTGAAAAGACCTTCACAATGAGTGTTTTCTGAGGCTTGGTTGAATTATATATTTGGCCTCTGAAGTGGGGAGTGGCTTTGATATGAAGAACAGACTTTTGAGAAGCTCACAGGTGAAAAGACCCACATATACTTCAAAGTATTTTGATTGCTGTCAAATAATTTAGATTGCAAGATAATAGCTTGCTTCCCAGACTGAAAAGGGAAATGGCGAGTGAGTGTGTGGCTCTTGAAACTGAAAGGAGATCTGCTAACCTTGATTCTCTCCTGAAAAGAAATACCCATCTCTTGCTTCTCTCTTCTGGTAACTGCTGGTTAACTCACTAAAATGCAGAGGCATCAGGGCTCGCTGCATTAATTGCCCTGATGAACACGGTAATTGGGGGTGTCCTTTCGAGCACTCCTGCATTTGGTGTGATATTTGGAGAGGCAGTTTCTCGTTACTTGTGTTACTCATTAGCATTGCTTTCCTTCAGCTAGATGGACTTAACAAAAATAATAACCTCCTCCTTCTTTTTTTTTTTAAGCTCTCTGATTTGAAAGGCCTTCTGAAAGAGATTTCCAGTAAAATTAAATAAGTGCAGCTGAAATCCAAGAGCAGCTACCAGAGCAGGGTAAGTCCTCTTTAAATCCCTTCTCTGCCTTGAAAAAAGCTACCAGCATTTGTGGTGTTAAATTGGTGTGTCTTTGGAAGAAGAGTCAGTATTAATTGTTGATGCTTGTATTCATATTGTCTGATACTGGGAAAGAAAGGAGACCCAAAATCTCCTTCTCATTTATGTTTGTCCTTCTGAAAAATACCATTTTCCATTTGGGGTTTCTATCAGTTTTTGGCACGGTTTAAAATACCTTGTTTTGCTCCTTTGCCTTTGAAAAACTGTGACTAACCCAAGGTTATTTTAGTTGTAGTTGTGCTGGAGGCCTTCTACAAAATGAGGAGCTGCTGTGCCGGATCCTTTGCCCTTGGTACCTTCTAACTAAAGAACAGGCAACCCAAACAGAAAAGACAGGAGTGAGGGCAGGAATAAGGTCTATTTTCCCACTATCCAAGTGGGGCATTAGGCTGGATCGCTGTAGCCTTCCTGTGTCCTGTACAATAAGCTGCAGTGTGAAGAGCTGATCCAAAGTCTCTGGTCCAGTTGAGTTGTCTGGTCATGAGCCTTGTGTCCTTTTGCCTCCAGTTTTGTGGAAGAATTGGCTTGGAGCCAAAGGCGGGATGTGAAAGGCAGACAGAATACAGATAGATGCAGAGAACACCGTCACCCTTAGCAGGTTAGGAAGTGTAACTGTTGAATGGGATAATCTGGAGCAACTTGATCAGCCTGGACATTAGGGCCTGGCTCCTTCTTCCACAGAGAGGTTTTGTCCAAGAGAACTTAAACCTGTGCCAAGCATTCCCCAGTCAGCTGTCTCACCGTTCTCCTGGGAGAACTGAATATTTGCTTGACCTAAGTTCCATTTAGGCATGAATGACTTGCAACCACTTAAAAAAAAATCTACAAGGATCACCAGTTCCTGGGCTGGTTCTAGGATGCCCTGGACTCCAGGTTGCCTAAAGAGTAGGCTGCAGGATAGTGGAACTCTGGAGGCCATTTAGTCCAATGCCGCTCAAACAGCACCAGCTCAGGTCAAAGGGCGCTGCAGTGAGGCTGGAAAAGTGGCTGTAATTAGATACAGTGGGGTAGCTTGGGAAAGGGGACAGTGGTTTATGATGGAGCTTGTGGAAAAGATCTCTCGTTATAGATAATAGTGCCTTCAAAAGAATCCTAGAATCCCAGAATGGTTTGGGTTGGAAGGGACCTTAAATCCCATCCAGTTCCACCCCCTGCCATGGGCAGGGACACCTTCCACTGTCCCAGGCTGCTCCAAGCCCCAATGTCCAACCTGGCCTTGGACACTGCCAGGGATCCAGGGCCAGCCACAGCTTCTCTGGGCACCCTGTGCCAGGGCCTCAGCACCCTCTCAGGGAAGATGGGCCCTTACAGGTGCTTTTCACGCAGGTGTTTTCTTTTGCTTTCACTTCTGACGGTGTGTCTGCTCCTCCAGCAAGAGGCCGTGTGCTGGATGAGTGCTGCAAAGAGCTCCTGGAGCCCAAGAGTTGCAACAAGGCATCCAGTCACCTGAGCTGATGTCGTGGGGATGAAAGCAAAGTCTTGAGGTGGGCTGGGAGCTCTCTACTCTACAATTCTTTTTGTTGCTCACACAGGTACCAATTCATGAAGAACAATTGCTCGGAGCTGGCAGTAACCCCCAAGCAGACGGTAACGGAGGCACCAGTGTGTCAGTGTCTCAGCAGGAATCAGCAGGATTTTCTTGCTACTTTTATTTTTGTTGATCAAACAGCCCTTTCTGCTTGTTGCAAGGTGGTGGTGAAACAGGAGGTGACTCCTTATCTCCTGGCAGGATTCCCACGTTACCCAAACTCTTCTTCTTTTCATCTGCCCTAATGTCCAGTGGCAGCAATTAGTCCCTGTAAGCTGCTGTTGCAAAGCACTCCTATTTCCAGGAGTTGCGCTGCTGTTGCCAAAATCCCTTTGCTTTTCCATTTCACTCAAAGGGGCCTGTGCATGGGTTTCCTTCAGGCACTAATTGCTTGTCTGAATGAATCCATCTCCCTTCCCATTCCGTCCTGTAGTAGCCAGATCTCGCTTGTTCCTTGCATGGGCTGTCTGTCAGACCTGCTGAGGTCTGGAATGATGGCGTGCGGGAATGCGGTGGATTTTGGAATCATCCCCCCAAGGAAAGCCTTTGGTCCAACCCTCCGTCCTTATTTCAGACTGTACATGACCACTGTGGACTTGTTCCCACTCTGCCTGGAACCGTGCAGCAGATCAGCTATTAACAGCCCTGCATGGGAGAGACTTGAATTCATCTAGGACGTGTTTCCAAAGGCCTTGTGTGCAATCCTTGCTGGTTTCTTTAGTGATAATTTGTATCCTGGGAATGCTGAAATTCATTTGACTTTCCCAACGTGTGTTTGCTGATGTGTTTGCATTTGGAAATGGAGAAGATACTGTTGGAAGCTTTAAATAGTGCAATGCTTGATATGGTGAGGTGACTCTTTGTGCTGTCTAAAATAGCAGCTGAATTTTGTGTGGTATAACTTGAGGGCACAGCCAACTGAAGGCACTACAAATGTCATTTATTTATCATGGCAAAGCATTGTATCTGTGTCTAGGAATCATGGAATCATACTCTCCAGAGCTTGAAAGGACTCACAAGGATCATGGAATCCAACCCCTGTCCCTGCACAGACACCCCAACAATCCCACGCTGGGCATCCCTCAGAGGGTTGTCCTGGAATTCCTGGAGCTCTGGCAGCCTCGGGGCCGTGCCCATTCCCTGGGGAGCCTGGGCAGTGCCCAGCACCCTCTGGGGGAAGAACCTTTCCCTGATCTCCAACCTAACCCTGCCCTGACACAGCTCCAGCCATTCCCTCGGGTGCTGTCCCTGGGTACAGAGAGCAGAGATGGGAGCTGTCCCTCGGGAGGAAGGTGCAGGTCATGATGAGGTCTCCTCTCTCTCTCATCCTCCTCCTCCTCTCCAAGCTGAACAAGCCAACTGACCTCAGCTGTTCCTCATACAGCTTCCCCTCTTGTCCCTTCATCATCTTCATGCCCTCCTTTGGATACTCTCTGCTAGCTTTATATCCTTATGATAGTATCAGAGAGGTTGCTGCTCTTTTCTTCCTGCATCTCATCACCCAACTGTACTGTGTGCTGTGCATGACATCATCCTGGGGGATCCAGCACTACCAATAGCAGTGTTATTTGTTTACATGTGGAAGTATTTGTGTTTTCCTGCTGAAAAGTTGAAGGAAAGGAGCTGGGCTTTCATTGATTCACATGGCAGTTACCTTGCATCATAAATTCTTGATATAAGTTTCCTTTCTAGAAATTATTTTTTTCCATATCATTTGTATGCCTTGGATGTGAAAATTGTGCTTTTATTTCACTCCTTTACTATATAAAACCTGCTGTGTGAATGTAACTGAAACCATGTTCTGTAAGGTCTAAATTCTGGGGTCAGTCCGTGTCCAGTGCTGCAGCCAGGGGTGCCAGCCTGCACCCCACAAGCTGCTCCTTTCCCTGGGCCACATGGGCTCTTCTCCAGACTCCTGTGGCTGAGCCTGTGCCAACCCTTCCTTCCTGGTGCTCTCTCCAGCTGGCAGAGGACAGGAGCCGAGCACCTGCGCCAGGCCCTGCTGTACGTGGACAGCCCGCAGGAGTCCCTGCGAGAGGCGGCCATCAGGTTCCTGGGTGAGCCATGAGCCCGGGGCCCCTCCCCGCCCCGCTGCCGCAGCTCGGCCCCAGCCCCGGCTGCTGCCCGGGGATCTGGCAGGTCTGCTTCGGCGGGGACTCTGCCACACCTGCTGATTTCAGTGCTCCCCGGGGCCCCAGGGCTCAGAGCAGCATTCGCGCCCTGGCCCACACGTTCCTTGTCTGTGTCACAGCCCCGGCTTTAGGATGGCCACCAGCCGGGATGTGTCCCAAGGAGGCTGTGCCAGCTTCTGTGGAAGACCCCGAGCCCTTCCCGCTGCAGCTGCGTCAGCAGCCGTGGGGGCTCCTGGTGCTGCCCCGAGCCCGCAGAGCAGGGCAGCGTTTGCTTATGGTTGGAGCCGTTGCTAAAGGTCCTGTCGGGCTGTCTCAGACACTTGGGGCAAGGGATTCCTTCCAACCTGGGCCACTTTGGGGGGGCTGGGGGCGGCCCCAGGGCAGGTGGCACTGTGTGCAAGGGCCCTTTGTGACACGGTGCAGCATGGTCACCGTGGGACGGAACGGGACAGGGTGTCCCAGGGCCCTTTGTGACACGTGCTGACATAGGGGCTGGCGGCGACGCGGCCACGCCACAGTGCTCGGAGCACGCGACGGGACAGGACGGGACAGAGCGGCGCCGTGAGGAGCCCCCGCACAGCGCACTCGTTCCTTGCTGACCCGGAGCTTTTCCGAGGCGTTACTCCTGCAGGTGACCTCGAGGCCAGACCACAGGACTTGGTGACCTGTGGCCTTCCCGAGGCTTCTCTTTTGCAGGTGCCCTCGAGGGCAGACCGTGGGACTTGGTGCCCCGGAGCTTTTCTGAGGCACCTCCCATCCCTGCGGCCGGTGCCCTCGAGGCAAGACCGTGGGACTTGGTGACCACAAGCCTTGACAAGGAGTCTCCTGTCCTTGTGGCAGGAGCCCTCTGAGACCAGGGTGCAGGACTTGCTGTCCTGTAGCCTTCCTGAGGCTTCTGTGTTGCAGGTGCCTTCAAGGCCAGACTGTGGCATGGCGGGCAGATTCCTTCGCCTGTTCAAAGTGTTCAGGGGGAAAAAAAAGGAAGGCCCAGGAGCTGCCCCAGCCCAGCAGCCCAAAGAGCTGGAGCAGGTCCAGCAGCCACTGCAGGACGGTGAGTGGCAGAGCTGGGCCACAGGGCGGATGGCTGCTGCCAGCTTGGCCGTATCCCATCCCATCCCATCCCATCCCATCCCATCCCATCCCATCCCATCCCATCCCATCCCATCCCATCCCATCCCATCCCATCCCATCTCCTGGGAACAGGCCCATGGACAGAATGGAAGAGGGGCCAGGCCAGACCCTCCCGCAGCAGCCGAGCTCCATCCCCTGGGCGTCCCGGGCTGTCCCTGCCTGGGCAGTGCAGGGCTGGGCTGTGCTCTCCGGCCTCTCCCGCAGCCCCTCAGCTCTGGCTGCGCTCGCTCTTTGCCAGATGCAGCCGTGGACCGCACACAAGAGCAGGACCGTGCCCGCGGCCGCTTCCGCAGAACAGCGCAGGTACCTGCAGCCATCCCCACCTGGGCTGGGCCTGCTGTCGCTGCTCAGCCGAGCACCGCGCTTGGAGCACCCCATGGAACGTCCCTCTCCTCCCTGTCCTTTGTTCTCCTGCAGATGTTCCGGAAGTTCATGCGCATTCGGCGTAGAAAGACCACCACCACAGCAACTGAGGGCACAGCCGAGCCTGACTCTGGGCTGAGCGAGCTCCAGGCAGAGCCTGATGTCAGCACAGATGTCACTGAGTACTCAGAAGACTCTGACTGTGCGTTGAATGATCAAATGGTGAAGACTCTCACGGCAGTGACTGAGGACACTGCGGTGACTGAGGACCTGGTCATCAAGAACACCGACACCGGAGAGACTCAGGGCATCGCAAATACTGACACCACGCCCACTCCCACTGTGGTTCGTGCTCCCAGTGTGGACCTTTTTGAGGAAAGTGATGTTTCTTCTCAGCAGCAGGTAAGCAGCCTGGGGCCAGGGCTGGAGGCCTCCCAGGATCGTGTGCCCCCTCAAGCCATGGCCGCTGGGCCCCCTCAGCCTTTGAGGCCAGCACAGTGTGGTGGGAAGGGAAGCACTTCTTGGGGGCAGTTGAGGAAGTTGCTCCCTTGGACAGTGCTCCAAGTCTTCCCCATGCCTCCTCCAGGTGCCAGCCATGGTGAGGAGCATTCACCAGAGTCTCGTGTCCCGTGTCACTGTGGATGCCAGGCTGCCCATTAACATTCTGAGGCTGGCTGAAAAACACCCCGCTGATGTGGTGCTGACCCTCCTGCGCTGTGCCCCATTGTGTGACAGGTACGGGGCCCACCTGCCTTGAGAGCTCAGGGCTCACCAGCCCTTAGGGCCCATCGCCCTGTACAGCCTGTCCAATGGGATCTGCCAGACAGGCAGAGAGCTCCAGGACCCTTGGGCCCCTCTGTTTCCCGAGCCTGCTGCCATGCTCCCTCCCTGCCACTCAGGGCACCGGGGCTCTGTCACCTGGGCCCCCACAGCTGCACAGGGCATGGTACCGTGACTGAGATACCCCTGACACAGAGCTCTGATCCCACAGAGCCGCCATAATGATGTGGAGAATCCTCGGCTTGTCGGGACCAACACTGGAGAAGGTGCTGCCAACACTTCTCTGTGTGATGGAGGATTGGCCTCTGCACAGCGTTTGCACCTCTGATGGGGACAACAAGGACGTTTTTGCCCTGGCTGTGAGTTTCTGGAACTGGCCTTTGCTCACCTCTAGGTCGCCTCTCCAGCAGCTCTCCATCCTCTCCCTGCCTCAGGCGCTGGGCTGAAACCTGGGCTAGGGGCAGGCTCAGGGGGCACCAGGCCCGGTGCTCCTCCTGCGTCTCCCCTCGGGCCCTGCCACATGGACAGCTCAGCACTGAGCACATTCTTGGGCTGCTTCTTTTGCAGGCAACTCTGGCGCTGTGGGTCATTGTCCACGTGCCTCGGTGCCACAAGGCGATGAACCTTTATTCCTCCCGCATCTTTGTGGCTCTGCTCTTCCAAATTGTCATCACCACAGAGCCGATGCCAGAGGAAGCTGATAACTTCTGGAGAGCCTGCCGGCAGCAAAACCGCCTTCCCACCAACCCCAACAGGTCCCAGTCCTCCTGTCCTTCCCATGCCCTTGTGGAGAGCGCCAGTGCTCCCAGAGTGACCTGGGCTTTGCTCTGTGCACAGGTTTGCAGTGCAGGCCATGAAGGCTCTGCTCCGTCGACTGCGGTACAACAAAGAGCTGGTGGCTATGGAGCGCAAGCATGTCTGGGACACGCTGCTGTGTGCTGACACCCAGCACTATGCAGTGGGTCTGCTGGCCAGGTGAGACCCTCTTCTGCCCAACTGCCCTTAGCTTTTGTGTCCTGTGCCCAGGGTGCCACACACAGGCCCCGTGGCCATGGGCCAGAGGGCCTCGTCACTGAGGGATGGCCAAGGACACTGGCAAAGGCTGGGAGAGGAGGGTGCCCAGGAGCAGCCACCTCCCAGAGCACCCACATTCCCTTCCAGGGATGCTGGGGAAAGACCAGACCTCTGTGAGTCAGTCCTGGGAGATGTTTGCCCCCTCACCTGAGGGTCTTGTTGCCTTTTTCCCCTCTGCCAGAGAGATGCGCCGGGTCTCCCGCACCCTGTGTTCTGGGATTGCACTCCGCCTGCTTGGGCTGCTGAGCAGAGAGGAACCACGCTGGGATCTGCCCTTCCTGGCTTTCCTTGTGGAGGTGAGCCTGACGGCCAGCGCTGCCTCGCTGAGCTGCCTCCCAGCTCTCTGCCCTCTCGTAGCCGCAGCTGCCTGGGACGGTGCCCGCGCCCTGCGCTGCTGCCTGGGCCCAGCGCTGTGCGGTTCCGGGCTCCTGCCGGCCGGCTCCCCTGTCACTGCCCTGTGCCTTTCAGGTCCTCGAGTGCACGGACTTTAGCGACTGCGGTGACAGCATCCTGGAGATTGTGCCAAGATACCTGCAGAGCGAGTGCAGGCAGAGATGTCGCCTGGCGCTCAGAGGCCTCGTGGTGCTCAGCAAGGATCCCGCGATGGTGAGAAGGGGGCAGCGGCTGAAGCTGCGCTGGGGAAAGCAGTCGCTTGGGCTTGGCTGGGCTTCGGGAGCTGAGGCAGCTGCTCCCAGCTCTCCTGCCTCCCGGCTCAGCTGCCCGAGTGCTTCGGGACAGGCCTTTGGCCTCTGGGCCCTGCGGCACCCGGGTGGGGTTGCAGGGCCAGGGTGGTGTAGGCAGTGCAGCCGTTCATGGCTTCACAGCACAGCCTCGTGTTCCACACAGGCCAGAAGAATGTGCAGCCTGTCTCAACGGCTTGTGGAACTGCTGGGTGATGCAGATGGAGAGGTGGTCGGGATGTCCCTCTCTGTGTTCATGAATATGCTCAAGAACAAAGACATTGGGATATCCAGCACCACTGCCCCGAAACTGGCCAAGGGACTCCTGACACTCTTTGATCATGTAAGGCTCTGTGCCCCCAGGCGCAGACACTGGGTGCTACCTGCAAGACTTTAAACCTTATGGATTTTCAGGGCTTTTCCTTGGTGAGCCTGGAGTAATTGGTCTTAAGGTCTTTTCCTTTTCTTTTCCACCAGGACAACAGCCATGTGCAGCTGTACTCCGTTCACCTCTTCTGCAAGGTGATGGACTTGGTAGTGGAGGAGGGAAAAAAGCCCCTGGAGAAGATTGTGAGCCAGAGTCTTCTCCCACTATTCTTGCACTGCCATGAGGAGAACCAGTGCATAGCAGAGGTGAAGTTTTGCGTGATGCTGCTGCATCCCAAGGATGCGGCTCGGCTGCCTCCTGCCCTGGTGCCTCCCCGGCAGCAGCCTCCTCCTGGCCTTGGCACAGAGACACAAGTCCTGTGCCCTGGGCTGTGGTGCCATCTCCATGTCTCTGCTGCTCTCCAGGCCTCTATGGAAACTCTTCTTTGTGCGAGCGGGTTCCTGAAGAGGAGGAATCTCAAGAAACTGGTGAAGAAGCAGCAGCTGTGGAAGTTTGCTGAGTGCCTGGTAAGGACGGCCTGGAAGCCCCAGCCACAGCCTGGGGAAGCCCCCTGCCCCCGGTGCCCAGTGTGTGGGGCTGGCAGCTGTGCCCCTGCCCAGTGCTGCAGCCAGAGGCGCCAGCCTGCGCCCCACACGCTGCTCCTTTCCCTGCGCCGCGCGGGCTCTTCTCCAGGCTCCTCTGGCCCCGAGCCGGGTGCCGATGGAGCCGCGGCCCCGCTGGGCTGTGGGGCGGGGCGGCACCGCGGCTCCCCGGGCAGCAGCCGGCCCTCGGCCCCCTCCAGAGCCCGGCGCCAGCGGCTGCTGGCCGGGCCTCAGGGCTGTGCGGGCAGGGGAAGCCCGGGCTGGGCGCAGGGAGCGCCCGGCCAAGGAAGGGGCTGAGCCCGCGCCAACCCTTCCCTCCTGGCGCTCTCTCCAGCTGGCAGAGGACAGGAGCCGAGCGGCC
>JACSVZ010000009.1:792592-803143 GCA_014706295.1 Lycocorax pyrrhopterus obiensis
GAGGATGGGACACTGGGGGGAGTTGGGGCATGGTTGTTAGCCAAGATTTCCTTGGTATCCAGACTGATCCCTTTGCTCCGTGTTCTCCTTCTGCTTTTAGGATGGTGCATCGATTTAGACAACTGGATGCAAAGGTACTTCTGTCTCAGATTGCTCTGGGGAATGTGATTCTCTCTGGTAAAGCAGGGGGTGTGCCATGGCAAGGAAAATGAGCCTCCCAGAGCCATGTGCAGTCTTTGTTACTGTCACGAGGACCCCAATATAATTGGGATTTTTTATCATGCTGCTTCGATTCCATGGTAGGGATGTGTAGGGTGTGTGGTGTTAGGACAAGAGGGAATGGTTCTGAACTGAGAGCAGGTTTAGATGGGATATTGGGAAGGAATTCCTGGCTGTGAGGGTGGGCAGGCCCTGGCACAGGGTGCCCAGAGAAGCTGTGGCTGCCCCTGGATCCCTGGAAGTGTCCAAGGCCTGGTTGGATGGGGCTTGGAGCAGCCTGTGTCCTGCCCACAGCAGGGGTGGAACACGGTGAGCTGTAAGGTCCCTTCCAAGCCACAAGAGCTTCATATTGTGCTGGAAAATGAAGCAGAAGGACTCTTGCTTAGCACTGGAGGAGTGTTTCTCAGTGTTGTTTATGGGATGGAATAGAATAAAAGGAATTTCCATCTTAGAGTAAAACTGCAAAATTTGGCTGTGTAACAGGCCCATGGAACACCGATGGGAAGAAGGGGTGTCACACACTGGAAATGTCCCCTTCCCAAAGGTGTCCGTCAAGTTTAGCTTCTGGTGCTGTAGGCATGGGGTAATTAAGCAATATAAAGCTACCAATCTACCAGAGAGTTATCAAAATCATCATACAAATACTCTTTTTATGACTGTGATGGTGAAAAGACCTTCACAATGAGTGTTTTCTGAGGCTTGGTTGAATTATATATTTGGCCTCTGAAGTGGGGAGTGGCTTTGATATGAAGAACAGACTTTTGAGAAGCTCACAGGTGAAAAGACCCACATATACTTCAAAGTATTTTGATTGCTGTCAAATAATTTAGATTGCAAGATAATAGCTTGCTTCCCAGACTGAAAAGGGAAATGGCGAGTGAGTGTGTGGCTCTTGAAACTGAAAGGAGATCTGCTAACCTTGATTCTCTCCTGAAAAGAAATACCCATCTCTTGCTTCTCTCTTCTGGTAACTGCTGGTTAACTCACTAAAATGCAGAGGCATCAGGGCTCGCTGCATTAATTGCCCTGATGAACACGGTAATTGGGGGTGTCCTTTCGAGCACTCCTGCATTTGGTGTGATATTTGGAGAGGCAGTTTCTCGTTACTTGTGTTACTCATTAGCATTGCTTTCCTTCAGCTAGATGGACTTAACAAAAATAATAACCTCCTCCTTCTTTTTTTTTTAAGCTCTCTGATTTGAAAGGCCTTCTGAAAGAGATTTCCAGTAAAATTAAATAAGTGCAGCTGAAATCCAAGAGCAGCTACCAGAGCAGGGTAAGTCCTCTTTAAATCCCTTCTCTGCCTTGAAAAAAGCTACCAGCATTTGTGGTGTTAAATTGGTGTGTCTTTGGAAGAAGAGTCAGTATTAATTGTTGATGCTTGTATTCATATTGTCTGATACTGGGAAAGAAAGGAGACCCAAAATCTCCTTCTCATTTATGTTTGTCCTTCTGAAAAATACCATTTTCCATTTGGGGTTTCTATCAGTTTTTGGCACGGTTTAAAATACCTTGTTTTGCTCCTTTGCCTTTGAAAAACTGTGACTAACCCAAGGTTATTTTAGTTGTAGTTGTGCTGGAGGCCTTCTACAAAATGAGGAGCTGCTGTGCCGGATCCTTTGCCCTTGGTACCTTCTAACTAAAGAACAGGCAACCCAAACAGAAAAGACAGGAGTGAGGGCAGGAATAAGGTCTATTTTCCCACTATCCAAGTGGGGCATTAGGCTGGATCGCTGTAGCCTTCCTGTGTCCTGTACAATAAGCTGCAGTGTGAAGAGCTGATCCAAAGTCTCTGGTCCAGTTGAGTTGTCTGGTCATGAGCCTTGTGTCCTTTTGCCTCCAGTTTTGTGGAAGAATTGGCTTGGAGCCAAAGGCGGGATGTGAAAGGCAGACAGAATACAGATAGATGCAGAGAACACCGTCACCCTTAGCAGGTTAGGAAGTGTAACTGTTGAATGGGATAATCTGGAGCAACTTGATCAGCCTGGACATTAGGGCCTGGCTCCTTCTTCCACAGAGAGGTTTGTCCAAGAGAACTTAAACCTGTGCCAAGCATTCCCCAGTCAGCTGTCTCACCGTTCTCCCTGGGAGAACTGAATATTTTGCTTGACCTAAAGTTCCATTTAGGCATGAAATGACTTGCAACCACTTAAAAAAAAATCTACAAGGATCACGCAGTTCCTGGGCTGGTTCTAGGATGCCCTGGACTCCAGGTTGCCTAAAGAGTAGGCTGCAGGATAGTGGAACTCTGGAGGCCATTTAGTCCAATGCCCGCTCAAACAGCCACCAGCTCAGGTCAAAGGGGCGCTGCAGTGAGGCTGGAAAAGTGGCTGTAATTAGATACAGTGGGGTAGCTTGGGAAAGGGGACAGTGGTTTATGATGGAGCTTGTGGAAAAGACCTCTCGTTATAGATAATAGTGCCTTCAAAAGAATCCTAGAATCCCAGAATGGTTTGGGTTGGAAGGGACCTTAAATCCCATCCAGTTCCACCCCCTGCCATGGGCAGGGACACCTTCCACTGTCCCAGGCTGCTCCAAGCCCCAATGTCCAACCTGGCCTTGGACCACTGCCAGGGATCCAGGGCCAGCCACAGCTTCTCTGGGCACCCTGTGCCAGGGCCTCAGCACCCTCTCAGGGAAGATGGGCCCTTACAGGTGCTTTTCACGCAGGTGTTTTCTTTTGCTTTCACTTCTGACGGTGTGTCTGCTCCTCCAGCAAGAGGCCGTGTGCTGGATGAGTGCTGCAAAGAGCTCCTGGAGCCCAAGAGTTGCAACAAGGCATCCAGTCACCTGAGCTGATGTCGTGGGGATGAAAGCAAAGTCTTGAGGTGGGCTGGGAGCTCTCTACTCTACAATTCTTTTTGTTGCTCACACAGGTACCGAATTCATGAAGAACAATTGCTTCGGAGCTGGCAGTAACCCCCCAAGCAGACGGTAACGGAGGCACCAGTGTGTCAGTGTCTCAGCAGGAATCAGCAGGATTTTCTTGCTACTTTTATTTTTGTTGATCAAACAGCCCTTTCTGCTTGTTGCAAGGTGGTGGTGAAACAGGAGGTGACTCCTTATCTCCTGGCAGGATTCCCACGTTACCCAAACTCTTCTTCTTTTCATCTGCCCTAATGTCCAGTGGCAGCAATTAGTCCCTGTAAGCTGCTGTTGCAAAGCACTCCTATTTCCAGGAGTTGCGCTGGCTGTTGCCAAAATCCCTTTGCTTTTCCATTTCACTCAAAGGGGCCTGTGCATGGGTTTCCTTCAGGCACTAATTGCTTGTCTGAATGAATCCATCTCCCTTCCCATTCCGTCCTGTAGTAGCCAGATCTCGCTTGTTCCTTGCATGGGCTGTCTGTCAGACCTGCTGAGGTCTGGAATGATGGCGTGCGGGAATGCGGTGGATTTTGGAATCATCCCCCCAAGGAAAGCCTTTGGTCCAACCCTCCGTCCTTATTTCAGACTGTACATGACCACTGTGGACTTGTTCCCACTCTGCCTGGAACCGTGCAGGCAGATCAGCTATTAACAGCCCTGCATGGGAGAGACTTGAATTCATCTAGGACGTGTTTCCAAAGGCCTTGTGTGCAATCCTTGCTGGTTTCTTTAGTGATAATTTGTATCCTGGGAATGCTGAAATTCATTTGACTTTCCCAAACGTGTGTTTGCTGATGTGTTTGCATTTGGAAATGGAGAAGATACTGTTGGAAGCTTTAAATAGTGCAATGCTTGATATGGTGAGGTGACTCTTTGTGCTGTCTAAAATAGCAGCTGAATTTTGTGTGGTATAACTTGAGGGCACAGCCAACTGAAGGCACTACAAATGTCATTTATTTATCATGGCAAAGCATTGTATCTGTGTCTAGGAATCATGGAATCATACTCTCCAGAGCTTGAAAGGACTCACAAGGATCATGGAATCCAACCCCTGTCCCTGCACAGACACCCCAACAATCCCACGCTGGGCATCCCTCAGAGGGTTGTCCTGGAATTCCTGGAGCTCTGGCAGCCTCGGGGCCGTGCCCATTCCCTGGGGAGCCTGGGGCAGTGCCCAGCACCCTCTGGGGGAAGAACCTTTCCCTGATCTCCAACCTAACCCTGCCCTGACACAGCTCCAGCCATTCCCTCGGGTGCTGTCCCTGGTACAGAGAGCAGAGATGGGAGCTGTCCCTCGGGAGGAAGGTGCAGGTCATGATGAGGTCTCCTCTCTCTCTCATCCTCCTCCTCCTCTCCAAGCTGAACAAGCCAACTGACCTCAGCTGTTCCTCATACAGCTTCCCCTCTTGTCCCTTCATCATCTTCATGCCCTCCTTTGGATACTCTCTGCTAGCTTTATATCCTTATGATAGTATCAGAGAGGTTGCTGCTCTTTTCTTCCTGCATCTCATCACCCAACTGTACTGTGTGCTGTGGCATGACATCAATCCTGGGGGATCCAGCACTACCAATAGCAGTGTTATTTGTTTACATGTGGAAGTATTTGTGTTTTCCTGCTGAAAAGTTGAAGGAAAGGAGCTGGGCTTTCATTGATTCACATGGCAGTTACCTTGCATCATAAATTCTTGATATAAGTTTCCTTTCTAGAAATTATTTTTTTCCATATCATTTGTATGCCTTGGATGTGAAAATTGTGCTTTTATTTCACTCCTTTACTATATAAAACCTGCTGTGTGATTGCCCATAGCTCTGGAGATCTGTTCTCTTGTAAATGTGTGAATGTAACTGAAACCATGTTCTGTAAGGTCTAAATTCTGGGGTCAGTCCGTGTCCAGTGCTGCAGCCAGGGGTGCCAGCCTGCACCCCACAAGCTGCTCCTTTCCCTGGGCCACATGGGCTCTTCTCCAGACTCCTGTGGCTGAGCCTGTGCCAACCCTTCCTTCCTGGTGCTCTCTCCAGCTGGCAGAGGACAGGAGCCGAGCACCTGCCGCCAGGCCCTGCTGTACGTGGACAGCCCCGCAGGAGTCCCTGCGAGAGGCGGCCATCAGGTTCCTGGGTGAGCCATGAGCCCGGGGCCCCTCCCCGCCCCGCTGCCGCAGCTCGGCCCCAGCCCCGGCTGCTGCCGCGGGGATCTGCAGGTCTGCTTCGGCGGGGACTCTGCCACACCTGCTGATTTCAGTGCTCCCCGGGGCCCAGGGCTCAGAGCAGCATTCGCGCCCTGGCCCACACGTTCCTTGTCTGTGTCACAGCCCCGGCTTTAGGATGGCCACCAGCCGGGACGTGTCCCAAGGAGGCTGTGCCAGCTTCTGTGGAAGACCCCGAGCCCTTCCCGCTGCAGCTGCGTCAGCAGCCGTGGGGGCTCCTGGTGCTGCCCCGAGCCCGCAGAGCAGGGCAGCGTTTGCTTATGGTTGGAGCCGTTGCTAAAGGTCCTGTCGGGCTGTCTCAGACACTTGGGGCAAGGGATTCCTTCCAACCTGGGCCACTTTGCCGGGGGCTGGGGGTGGCCCAGGGCAGGTGGCACTGTGTGCAAGGGCCCTTTGTGACACGGTGCAGCATGGTCACCGTGGGACGGAACGGGACAGGGGTGTCCCAGGGCCCTTTGTGACACGTGCTGACATAGGGGGCTGGCGGCGACGCGGCCACGCCACAGTGCTCGGAGCACGCGACGGGACAGGACGGGACAGAGCGGCGCCGTGAGGAAGCCCCCGCACAGCGCACTCGTTCCTTGCTGACCCGGAGCTTTTCCCGAGGCGTTACTCCTGCAGGTGACCTCGAGGCCAGACCACAGGACTTGGTGACCTGTGGCCTTCCCGAGGCTTCTCTTTTGCAGGTGCCCTTGAGGGCAGACCGTGGGACTTGGTGGCCCCGGAGCTTTTCTGAGGCACCTCCCATCCCTGCGGCCGGTGCCCTCGAGGCAAGACCGTGGGACTTGGTGACCACAAGCCTTGACAAGGAGTCTCCTGTCCTTGTGGCAGGAGCCCTCTGAGACCAGGGTGGCAGGACTTGCTGTCCTGTAGCCTTCCTGAGGCTTCTGTGTTGCAGGTGCCTTCAAGGCCAGACTGTGGCATGGCGGGCAGATTCCTTCGCCTGTTTCAAAGTGTTCAGGGGGAAAAAAAAGGAAGGCCCAGGAGCTGCCCCAGCCCAGCAGCCCAAAGAGCTGGAGCAGGTCCAGCAGCCACTGCAGGACGGTGAGTGGCAGAGCTGGGCCACAGGGCGGATGGCTGCTGCCAGCTTGGCCGTATCCCATCCCATCCCATCCCATCCCATCCCATCCCATCTCCTGGGAACAGGCCCATGGACAGAATGGAAGAGGGGCCAGGCCAGACCCTCCCGCAGCAGCCGAGCTCCATCCCCTGGGCGTCCCAGGCTGTCCCTGCCTGGGCAGTGCAGGGCTGGGCTGTGCTCTCCGGCCTCTCCCGCAGCCCCTCAGCTCTGGCTGCGCTCGCTCTTTGCCAGATGCAGCCGTGGACCGCACACAAGAGCAGGACCGTGCCCGCGGCCGCTTCCGCAGAACAGCACAGGTACCTGCAGCCATCCCCACCTGGGCTGGGCCTGCTGTCGCTGCTCAGCCGAGCACCGCGCTTGGAGCACCCCATGGAACGTCCCTCTCCTCCCTGTCCTTTGTTCTCCTGCAGATGTTCCGGAAGTTCATGCGCATTCGGCGTAGAAAGACCACCACCACAGCAACTGAGGGCACAGCCGAGCGTGACTCTGGGCTGAGCGAGCTCCAGGCAGAGCCTGATGTCAGCACAGATGTCACTGAGTGCTCAGAAGACTCTGACTGTGCATTGAATGATCAAATGGTGAAGACTCTCACGGCAGTGACTGAGGACACTGCGGTGACTGAGGACCTGGTCATCAAGAACACCGACACCGGAGAGACTCAGGGCATCGCAAATACTGACACCACGCCCACTCCCACTGTGGTTCGTGCTCCCAGTGTGGACCTTTTTGAGGAAAGTGATGTTTCTTCTCAGCAGCAGGTAAGCAGCCTGGGGTCAGGGCTGGAGGCCTCCCAGGATCGTGTGCCCCCTCAAGCCATGGCCGCTGGGCCCCCTCAGCCTTTGAGGCCAGCACAGTGTGGTGGGAAGGGAAGCACTTCTTGGGGGCAGTTGAGGAAGTTGCTCCCTTGGACAGTGCTCCAAGTCTTCCCCATGCCTCCTCCAGGTGCCAGCCATGGTGAGGAGCATTCACCAGAGTCTCGTGTCCCGTGTCACTGTGGATGCCAGGCTGCCCATTAACATTCTGAGGCTGGCTGAAAACACCCCGCTGATGTGGTGCTGACCCTCCTGCGCTGTGCCCCATTGTGTGACAGGTACGGGGCCCACCTGCCTTGAGAGCTCAGGGCTCACCAGCCCTTAGGGCCCATCGCCCTGTACAGCCTGTCCAATGGGATCTGCCAGACAGGCAGAGAGCTCCAGGACCCTTGGGCCCCTCTGTTTCCCGAGCCTGCTGCCATGCTCCCTCCCTGCCACTCAGGGCACCGGGGCTCTGTCACCTGGGCCCCCACAGCTGCACAGGGCATGGTACCGTGACTGAGATACCCCTGACACAGAGCTCTGATCCCACAGAGCCGCCACAATGATGTGGAGAATCCTCGGCTTGTCGGGACCAACACTGGAGAAGGTGCTGCCAACACTTCTCTGTGTGATGGAGGATTGGCCTCTGCAACAGCGTTTGCACCTCTGATGGGGACAACAAGGACGTTTTTGCCCTGGCTGTGAGTTTCTGGAACTGGCCTTTGCTCACCTCTAGGTCGCCTCTCCAGCAGCTCTCCATCCTCTCCCTGCCTCAGGCGCTGGGCCGAAACCTGGGCTAGGGGCAGGCTCAGGGGGCACCAGGCCCGGTGCTCCTCCTGCGTCTCCCCTCAGGCCCTGCCACATGGACAGCTCAGCACTGAGCACATTCTTGGGCTGCTTCTTTTGCAGGCAACTCTGGCGCTGTGGGTCATTGTCCACGTGCCTCGGTGCCACAAGGCGATGAACCTTATTCCTCCCGCATCTTTGTGGCTCTGCTCTTCCAAATTGTCATCACCACAGAGCCGATGCCAGAGGAAGCTGATAACTTCTGGAGAGCCTGCCGGCAGCAAAACCGCCTTCCCACCAACCCAACAGGTCCCAGTCCTCCTGTCCTTCCCATGCCCTTGTGGAGAGCGCCAGTGCTCCAGAGTGACCTGGGCTTTGCTCTGTGCACAGGTTTGCAGTGCAGGCCATGAAGGCTCTGCTCCGTCGACTGCGGTACAACAAAGAGCTGTGGCTATGGAGCGCAAGCATGTCTGGGACACGCTGCCTGTGTGCGTGACACCCACACTATGCAGTGGGTCTGCTGGCCAGGTGAGACCCTCTCTCCCCAACTGCCCTTAGCTTTTGTGTCCTGTGCCCAGGGTGCCACACACAGGCCCCGTGGCCATGGGCCAGAGGGCCTCGTCACTGAGGGATGGCAAGGACACTGGCAAAGGCTGGGAGAGGAGGGTGGGCCCAGGAGCAGCCACCTCCCAGAGCACCCACATTCCCTTCCAGGGATGCTGGGGAAAGACCAGACCTCTGTGAGTCAGTCCTGGGGAGATGTTTGCCCCCTCACCTGAGGGTCTTGGTTGCCTTTTTCCCCTCTGCCAGAGAGATGCGCCGGGTCTCCCGCACCCTGTGTTCTGGGATTGCACTCCGCCTGCTTGGGCTGGCTGAGCAGAGAGGAACCACGCTGGGATCTGCCCTTCCTGGCTTTCCTTGTGGAGGTGAGCCTGACGGCCAGCGCTGCCTCGCTGAGCTGCCTCCCAGCTCTCGGCCCTCTCGTAGCCGCAGCTGCCTGGGACGGTGCCCGCGCCCTGCGCTGCTGCCTGGGCCCAGCGCTGTGCGGTTCCGGGCTCCTGCCGGCCGGCTCCCCTGTCACTGCCCTGTGCCTTTCAGGTCCTCGAGTGCACGGACTTTAGCGACTGCGGTGACAGCATCCTGGAGATTGTGCCAAGTACCTGCAGAGCGAGTGCAGGCAGAGATGTCGCCTGGCGCTCAGAGGCCTCGTGGTGCTCAGCAAGGATCCCGCGATGGTGAGAAGGGGGCAGCGGCTGAAGCTGCGCTGGGGAAAGCAGTCGCTTGGGCTTGGCTGGGCTTCGGGAGCTGAGGCAGCTGCTCCCAGCTCTCCTGCCTCCCGGCTCAGCTGCCCGAGTGCTTCGGGACAGGCCTTTGGCCTCTGGGCCCTGCGGCACCCGGGTGGGGTTGCAGGGCCAGGGTGGTGTAGGCAGTGCAGCCGTTCATGGCTTCACAGCACAGCCTTGTGTTCCACACAGGCCAGAAGAATGTGCAGCCTGTCTCAACGGCTTGTGGAACTGCTGGCTGATGCAGATGGAGAGGTGGTCGGGATGTCCCTCTCTGTGTTCATGAATATGCTCCAGAACAAAGACATCGGGATATCCAGCACCACCGCCCCGAAACTGGCCAAGGGACTCCTGCCACTCTTTGATAATGTAAGGCTCTGTGCCCCCAGGCGCAGACACTGGGTGCTACCTGCAAAACTTTAAACCTTATGGATTTTCAGGGCTTTTCCTTGGTGAGCCTGGAGTAATTGGTCTTAAGGTCTTTTCCTTTTCTTTTCCACCAGGACAACAGCCATGTGCAGCTGTACTCCGTTCACCTCTTCTGCAAGGTGATGGACTTGGTAGTGGAGGAGGGAAAAAAGCCCCTGGAGAAGATTGTGAGCCAGAGCCTTCTCCCACTATTCTTGCACTGCCATGAGGAGAACCAGTGCATAGCAGAGGTGAAGTTTTGTGTGATGCTGCTGCATCCCAAGGATGCGGCTCGGCTGCCTCCTGCCCTGGTGCCTCCCCGGCAGCAGCCTCCTCCTGGCCTTGGCACAGAGACACAAGTCCTGTGCCCTGGGCTGTGGTGCCATCTCCGTGTCTCTGCTGCTCTCCAGGCCTCTATGGAAACTCTTCTTTGTGCGAGCGGGTTCCTGAAGAGGAGGAATCTCAAGAAACTGGTGAAGAAGCAGCAGCTGTGGAAGTTTGCCGAGTGCCTGGTAAGGACGGCCTGGAGAAGCCCAGCCGCAGCCTGGAGAAGCTCCCTGCCCCCGGTGCCCAGTGTGTGGGGCTGGCAGCTGTGCCCCTGCCCAGTGCTGCAGCCAGAGGCGCCAGCCTGCGCCCCACACGCTGCTCCTTTCCCTGCGCCGCGCGGGCTCTTCTCCAGGCTCCTCTGGCCCCGAGCCGGGTGCCCATGGAGCCGCGGCCCCGCTGGGCTGTGGGGCGGGGCGGCACCGCGGCTCCCCGGGCAGCAGCCGGCCCTCGGCCCCCTCCAGAGCCCGGCGCCAGCGGCTGCTGGCCGGGCCTCAGGGCTGTGCGGGCAGGGGAGGCCCGGGCTGGGCGCAGGGAGCGCCCGGCCAAGGAAGGGGCTGAGCCCGCGCCAACCCTTCCCTCCCGGC
>JACSVZ010000009.1:823110-844232 GCA_014706295.1 Lycocorax pyrrhopterus obiensis
CCACATGCCTCTGACAACCATTGTTGAGGCAAATCAAACTACATTGGCCCCTCACACATGGGAAAGCAAAGGCAAGGGAAAGTAAGGGAGGGATAGGCAAAGCAAGATAAGAGATACGTGGGCAAGGCAAAAAGGGAGGGTAGGCAAGGCAAGGAAGGGTCAGGCAAGACAAGGGCAGGGTAGGCAAGGCAAGATGAGGGAGGAGTAGGCAAGGCAAAGGCAAGGGAAAAGGAAGGGAAAGGGAAAGGAAGGGAGGGGAAATCGGAGGGTAAGCAAGGCAAGGCAAGGCAGGGCAGGCAGGGCAGGGCAGGGCAGGGCAGGGCAGGCAGGGCAGGAAGCTGCCAGGGTGGCCAGGAGGTTGGCCAGGCGCTGCAGGAAGGACATGCGGTCCGTGGAGCGCGTGAAGAACCGCGGGACGTAGGAAGGAGGGCTGGGACACAGCGTGGCCTGGAATTCCAGGCTGCACGGCAGCCCCCGCAGGAAGTACACGGAGGGCAGGGACAGATGTTCCGCCAGTATCTGCCCACATGGGAAGAAGGGATCCATGAAGACGGCATCAAATTTGCTTCCCTCGAGGTATCGGATCAGCTCTTTGTCGGACAGGAGGCGTTTGCAGGAATCCAAGAACATGCTTGTAAAATTGGCTATTTGGAGAGTTTTTCCGAGAAGGGCTGAGGTGTGAAACTCCTGTGGCCCATCTGCTTGAATTCTGCCTCCACAAACTCCTTGGTGTAGGACACGGGGTAGGTTTTCAAGGTGTAAAGAGGGGACGAACGGATCCGCAAATTTATCTCCGGTGCGACCACAGCGATTTCGTGTCCCTTGTCCCTGAGCCTCTCCACGATTGGGTGCATGCTGAGCCAGTGGCTGCCATCGATGGGTATGACCAAGAGCTTCCCACCTTCACAAGAGGTCCCCAGCAGCAGGAAAAACACAGCCCAAGAGGCAGGAGAAAGAAATCCTGGCTTTGGAGAAACCATTTCCTTGGTGCCGCCAGCGAAGGTTTAAACGGCGGCAAAACTGCGGCCAGGGACGAGGAATGGATTGCGGGGTGCTTCCCACTTGAATTTTAACTAAGGTGGGTGTTTAATTTTTAACAGGCAGAAAATTTGGGTAATTTTAACTGTGGGTAAATATTGGGTTTATCATCTGTGCACAGGGAAGGCTTTCAGTGAGTGGGTGCTGCGAGGTGAAGTCGAATGTTTGGACTGACCCAGGAGGGAGGAGTGACCAACAGCCTGTGGGGCTGAGACACTGAATGAGAGCCCTGAATGGGACTGAGCCAGCAATCACTACATCATTAACATCCAGTTAATGCTCAACCCCCTGCCTTGAGTCCACTGCACTGATTGGACACGGAACTCGGTACAAATCTGACCTTTGGATTGCTTTGCGCCCTCGGAGTGTGACCAAGAAGCAAAGATTGACAGAAGTTTGATATAGACTGGGTTGTAAAGGTTTATCTCCAGATTTGTTGCTCCATCACAGCAGTTATCCAAGTGAAAGCTCTGAGTTTACAGTAGTAAATACGCTGTAAGCTTAGCAATAACTCCTGCTGTTCCACACCACAATGGTCTGAAAGCAGAGTAAACCAGGGACATCTGCACTATTTGCACAGCACGAGGCAGATCTGAACAAGGGAGAGCAGTTACAGTGCTGAAGGCTTCCTCTCCCAACCATCCTCTTATCTGCTGTCTTGCACTGCTGCTTGCGCAAATCCAGAGGCAACAGAGCTCCCTCTGCCATCTTTGCACACCCCTGGTTTGGGCTGGAATCATGGAATATCCTCAGTTGGAATATGCTGACCCTCAAGGATCATCCAGTCCAACCCCTGGCCCTGCACAGACACCCCAACAATCCCACCCTGTGCATCCCTGAGTGTTGTCCTGGAATTCCTGGAGCTCTGGCAGCCTCGGGGCCGTGCCCATTCCCTGGGGAGCCTGGGCAGTGCCCAGCACCCTCTGGGGGAAGAACCTTTCCCTGATACCCAACCTAACCCTGCCCCGATGTTCTGTGCTTCCCCCAGCTTCATGTTCTGTGGCACAGCAGAAGTGCCTGGGTATATCCACAGAGTTAATTCCACATTTCCAATTTTTGCCCAGTCAAGTCTCCTGCGATTAACTGGCATTCCACATCCCTTAGGAATATTAAATCCTGTGACCTAGAATTATTTTGCCATTAACCTGGACACAGAGCATGCCACAAGTGTCTAACATGATGGGGACAACTTGACCTAAGCTCTTCTGGAGAGAAACCCTTCAGCAAACCTTGTGATCATCTCTCAAAGCCTAAGGTTCCCATGCCATCCTGGGACTCGACCACACTCAAGCACGAATATCGCTACAGGAAGCACTTAAGAAAAGCACATCCTGAACAAGCACCAACACCACCCTCAGGGTAAGCAACGACAAACCTTTGAGAGTGGCTTCTTTTGCAGACAGTTGATGCCTCCAACATAGACCATGTTGGGCATGATGGGGCGCGGATACTCAAAAACGAAGTCATATCTCATCAGCCAAACCGCTGCTCGGCTGAACAGCTCCTGCACTGTTACATCCCTCTGCAGGAACTCGGAGGCCAAGCTCTCGTAGTTCAGGTAAAACAGGTGGCAAAGCAAAGGCTCTGAGAGCCCAATCAGGAAGTTCTTCACGCGCTGCGGGAACGTCATGTGGTCGGAACTGGATGAGAAAGTCCTGGGCACGTAGGATACAGGGCTGGGACACTGCGTGGCTTTGTAGTCTAAGCTACACGGAAGGCCACGCATGAAGTACACGGAGGGGAGGGAGAGATACTCAGCCAGAATTGGCCCACAGGGCAGCACAGGGTCCATCATGATGGCATCGAATTTGCTGTCCTGGAGGTACCTCATGAGCTCTTTGTCGTGTAAGAGATGCCGACAAGCGGAAGTGAACAGGTCGGTCAGCTTTGAGATGTTGCTGAGTAAAATTGAGAGCGTTAACTCAAAGCTCTTTTTCCCCAGCTCCTGGTAGTATTGATCCACAAACTCCTGGGTGTAAGGCACCGAGTATGTTTTGATGGTGAAGGATTGGGAGCTTTTCAAGAGCAAGGCGGCATCAGGAACTACAGCCACGATTTCGTGCCCCTTCTCCCAGAGTTCCTCCAGGACCATGCGCATGCTCAGCCAGTGACTTCCATCCTGAGGCACCACCAAGAGCTTCCCACCATCTGCCAGGCTCCAGAAAGCAAGGAAAAGCACAAGCCCAGCGTGCACCTGGTGCCTCCACATAACTGTCATGGGGCAGGGAGAGAAAGGAGCTGTTCCTCCTTACTTTATTCAGCAGTATATGAAGCAAAATCTCCTTACACCTCATTTATATCGTGCTGGACTTTAATGTTTATCTCGACAAAATGTTTACTGAGGCAGGTTATTGGAGTTCGAAAACCACGTTGCTGATAAAAGACTTGATTAAAGTGCTATCAAGGCACATAAAGAAGCTTTTCCATGCCTTTAAGTTATCTTGAATGACTCAGAACAATTAGCAGGGCCATTGATTAGCAGAGGTAGCAGTTGTTTGTGGAGAGGTTTTGCCGCATCAGGGTTGCTTCAAGTGACTCACTGTGCACTTGGTTGTCTCGGGCAAGATTCAAGTCAGGAATCAAATTTATGGCCACTGAGCTTCTCCACAGAGCTTATACTACAAGAATTGTGTTGCACTGTTGACATGGAAGACCTGAACCTCCAGCCTTTGCTCAGGAAGGTGCCTGGAGTTCACAGAGAATGTTCTCCATGGCAAGCAGGAGCTGGCACGTGGAGCAGCGGAGTCACCAAAGTTCGGGTAACACATTAACCAACCACCTTTCACCTTTTTAGCAAAACAGTGATACAGCAGACAGCACAGTTTGTGCTCAAGAGGGGCCATCAGAGTTTGTAGGTTTGGCTCAAGGCCAAACATCTTTTTGAAAAGCAATGATGCAGCAGAATCTGTGGTTCTTGCTCAAGAGGGGCCATGGGAGCTCAGGGGTGAGAGGCTACAGGACAAATGGGTTTCTAAGTTCTTAATTACAGTCCCTTTCCCAAAGTTCGGAAGGTTTGGCTGTGGTACGAGCCAAGGAAAGTCCACACTCATCTCCTGTGCTCACCAGAAGGGGAGAACAATTTCTGAGGTGCTTCTGCCAGTGCTATGAGATTTTTAAGGCAAAAACCCACCAAACCCACATTAGGAGTCCTGATCTTGACCACAGACTACAGCTACTTGATCACAGAATCACAGAACACTGAGGCTGGAAAAGCCCTCCAAGACCATCAAGTCCAGCTTGGGACCAATCCCCACCTTGTCACCCAGCCCAGAGCACTGAGTGCCACATCCATGTTCTTTGGACATCTCCAGGGATGGGGACTCCAAACTGCCCTGGGCAGCCTGTTCCAAGGCCTGACAACCCTTTCTGTGAGGAAATTCCTCCTGATGACTGAGCCAAGCTCTTCTGGGTAGCAGTAAATAGACCAGGGCAACAAACAGCAGTTTGGGAGACCTGGAGTGAAAATTTGGAAAAAGCCTTTTACCCCTGAAGTTTTGCAGGTTTGCCTGTCTGACATGGTTGATCTGATGTTGAAGACAGTCCCACTCCAAGGACTTCTTTAGATATCCAAATCAGGTTGACTGGAATGGCATTTAAGTGCCCAATTATTCCTGAGAGCCTGGCTTGAAGCTGCAGCAAGGGATGCAATGGAAACCCAAGGTTTAGACAAGGGATTGAAACCTTTGCCCGTAACAGAGCGAAGTTCTTGGATAGGGAGCACATGCAAAGGCACGGGACAACTTTCAAGATAAACCCAGAAAAGCTGATACCTGCAGTTTGTGCTTAAGAGAAGGGCCTGGCCAGGCAGATCTCACCTGATATGAAGGCATATTCCACATGGATACGGAAAAGCCGGATGCCAAAAGTCTGCAAGTTTACAAAAGCAATACAAGACACGGGAATGGTACCTGAACAAGAGCCAGCTGGAGAAGACAGATTCTTTTACACCCCCCAACCAAACACACCTGATCAGAGTGAACTCTGAGCAGTTTCTCCAGGCTTGGAAGAGTTCTCTTGGAGCAGGTAAGAATGATGGGAAAGCTGATCCATGTAATGGCTACCTTTGCCAAAGGCACCTGAGGCTGGTAAGTATACTCCAAGGCTAATCCTAAGTGTTATTCCAAGATTAAGACTAAATGTGTCCTAAAATGTTTATTTGGAGAGGAGGTTCTCCATGTGGCCTATCAAAGAAAAGGGATTCTTATAAGCTGGCAAGAAGGACTGTAATGTTTATGGAAAATGCACTAAATAGGAAGGAATTTCAGACATCACTGGGGAGGTTTAGATTGGATATTAGGAAAAATTTCTCCGTGGAAAGGGTTGTCAAGCACTGGAAAGGGCTGCCCAGGGTAGTGCTGGAGTCACCATCCCTGGAAGTGTTCAAAAAACGTGTGGATGTAGCACGTGGGGACACAGGTCAGTGGTGGACCTGGCAGTGCTGGGTTAATGGTTGGACTCTGATCTTAGAGGGCTTTTCCAACCTTAACAATTCCATGACTGGGTGCAGTCCCATTCTGCAGCTGCTGAAGCCAAACTTTGGCTGTAGCTGGCAGTGGGGTAGAATTGAAAGACTGAAAACTACAGGAGGTGGAGGGAAGGGGTTCTCAGCTGCCAGGGCTGCATTTCCACATTTCTGTGGCAAAAAGATCCCAAATAGCGAGGTGAAGCAGCATTAAGCAAGCCATAAGGTGGCAGTACGCACTCACGTAGCAAAGTCAGAGTTGCAGACACACTCTTACCCTGCATAAAGGCCTCTCAAATCTCGTATTTGGAACATAATCACTCCCACCTAGTTAAGTTCTGCTAACATTTCAGCCAGACGTGTATCATCTGTGAGACACTACTACAAAACCCTATAAAACAACACTAAAGAGGTAAAAAAAAACCCTCAAGCCAAACCCTTGAGGCCAAGTTCAGGAAAGTTTGGGGAAAAAAAAAAGTTCAGGAAAGTTCAGCAGAAGCTCATAAAAGTTGTGACACTGGGTTTTGAGCAGCACACGAACACCCTTCCACGTGTTTACGAGTGCAGAGACTGAAGTCCACAAGTCCAGCCCATTCCAAAGGTGAGATAGCAGGAGAAAGTCAAGCTAAAGTACAGAGCTGAGTGCCAAGGTTGTAAGCTGGAAATGGTACAGCAAATATCCGAGCTGAGGGAATCCATGATTATCTCCCCTGTAAGCCTACAAATCCTGGCAGGCAGCCTGTACCTCTTATTAACCCCCCAAATCCCTTTTGAACTCAGAGGGTTTGTCTACAAAAAAGAAAATCTGTGGCTCTTGAGAGGCTGCTTTGGGGTTTTTTTGGGCACGGTGTGAAAAAATACTCCCCTTTGTTTGCTCTAAGCTTGCTGCATTTCAGCGTTAGTCATAAGACAAATATTGGGAGAAAATATCAGTTCCCCTTGCACCTTTAGCTCTGATTTTCCAGATTTTATAGACCTCTGTCATAATTCTTTTCATAGGTTTAGCTGCACTTCATTCCATCTCTGCTTTTCTAGCCTGAGTGCCAAGTTTGAATCCTCTTAAAAATGCTCCATTTTTACTCTGTGAGATTGGACTTTTTCTGAGGATTCAGCCTTATCTCACCATTTTGAAAGGAAATAGCTGAAAAACCTAACAGGAATAGTTATTATTAAAAATAGAATCTATGATGATACTCTGCAAACCACAAAATCTATTTGAAAACACATTTTAAAAAAGGCTGACATGAATCCAGGATTCATTTTAGAAGAATAAAGTAACTTACACTTTGTTTTCCAATGCTGGATGAAACCTTAACTAAGGAGCATCACTGGCCTGGAAAAATGAGCCAATAGTAGCATCATGAAGGCCAGCAAAGGCAAAGTTCTGCCTCTGGAGTGGGATAATCCCATGCCACAGGACAGGCTGTGCTACAGCTGGACTGCAGGAGATGATGAAAAGTTGAACAAATATGAGATTGACCGTGGCAGGCAAAGACACAACAAATACAAGCTGCAACATGGAAAATTTGGACTGGATACAGGAATTAATTGGATATAATTAGATGTGTTCACTATAGGAGATACTTAAAATATGACAAGACAGAGAAAGGAACAACCTGACATGGACTTGTTCTGATAGGAGGTTCTCAGAGAGGCCTCTAATGACCTTCTGGATGACAATGTTTGATGAGTCTACGACAATTCAAAGCACAGAGAACCCTTCTTTAAGGAAAAAAAAAAAGACAGAATGGTAGAGGAAATCAGCCAGAGGATAAAGGAAGACCTCCTCAAATCTAAGTGTGTCTTGCACCACACTGACAGCCTACCCCAACCCAAAGCTGACTTGGAGCAGAGGCACAGGACCAATGAGGAGTCTCCCAGAGCTAATTCCATATACAACACTTTCTCCACCTTTAGGCTCTGCTAATCCTTCATGGATACCAGAACCAGCCCCTCTGTGCAAAGCAAGAGACGTTTGAAATCCACCTTCCTAACAAAATCTGTTTTTCAGCTTCCCAGAGGAATTCAAAGCCTGCAAGAACAAGGAAAAACAGAGCGTGACCCACCTGATTTAGCTTCTTGTAAGCACAATTTACTCCACTAATCAAAACCATGTTGGGCATCAAGGGTTTTGGGAAGTGCAAGACAAAGTCCAGCTTCATGAGCCAAATGGAACCCTGGCGGAGGAGATCCGGCACGGTCACCTCCCGCTTGAGGAATTCCGAAGCCAGTTCTGCATAAGGTTGGAAGACAGCATCACAGAGGAAAAAGTTTGGGATGTCATAGAGCAGATTCTTCACCCGCTGGAGGAAGCTCATGCGGTCTGTAAGGCCTGTAAATAACCTGGGGACGTAGGAAGGGGGGTTGGGGCACTGGGTGGCCGGATATTCCAAACCACATGGAATTTGCTGCAGGAAATACACAGATGGCAAGGAAAGGTGCTCTGCCACTATCTGCCCACAGGGGAGAATAGGATCTGTGAGGACAACGTCGAACTTGCTCTCCTCAAGGTAGCCGATGAGCTCCTTGTTGTGGAGTAAGTGGCTGCACGTGGCCAGGAACAGAGCAGAGGTTTTCTTTGACCGCTGATAAAGTCTAATAACTCTTTCCAGAAAAGATCCTCCTTCAAATAAATCTGTTGTAAACCCTCCAAAATCTTCATCCATCTCTTCCTGTGTGAAAGGCACTGGGTACATTTTCATCACGAGGTTTTTTGACGGTTTGATGTGCAAAGAGACTTCAGGTGCCACCACGACCACCTCGTGTCCCTTCTGCTGGAGCATGTCCAGCACTTCCAGCATGCTGAGCCAGTGGCTCCCATCCACCGGCACCACCAGGAGCTTCCCAGCAGCAGCCAGACCCAGCAGGGACAGGAGCAGAACCACAACTGGTGGAGAAGCACTGAGCCCCTGGGCCATTCCTGCAGGGATCAGGTGAGTGCCTCCAAGCAAGGAAACCTGAGGAGCACCAGTGCCTGCTCCGTGATATTAAGCAATCTGTGCTACAGCTTAACTTCTGATCCTTGTTTTGTTTGCTGTGTAGTAAATGTGTAATCACTGGTGTGATAAAAGGCTGCGTAACAAGCAGCAGAGTTCAGGCAGCTGATAAATGTGGGGGATGCACCAGATAAGCCTCATGTTTCTCTAAAAAAACCTTTGGCACTTCTGTCACCTTTGAGCAGGACTTGTCATGCCAACTTAGTCCTTGAGACTCCTGGAATTTGCTGTTAGACCTCATCACTCAGCCATCACCAAGCCAAAATTTTCCTAGACCCGCCTGCAAACAGAGACACTACTTGAGACACAACCTGAGAGCCCCCAACCTGCCACGTTCCTCAGGATTCCAGCTTTGGAAATACCCGTGTGAAGAAGTGGAAACATTCGTGGGCAAAGAAGGAAGTGGTGAGGCAACAAGGACAGAAGCCTGAGGTGCATTTCTCAGTAAACACCAGACCCGACTACAGCAATTTGCTAATTAGGGATTACACCTGGCTGCAAGGCTTTGACAGCCCCACAGACTCGTTCATCACTCACTAAGAGAGTACCAAGTTACACAGCGTTACACAAAATGGATCTTTATACGAGTAGTGAAAAAGGCATAAACAGAGCACTCTTCAGAGGTGAAGAGGTACAGCACAGCTGCCTACAACTGGAAAGGGAGAGAAAAATTCATGAGCGTTCACCCAACCCACCGGAAATGAGAACCCAATGCCCATCTGCAACACAAAATTCCACCCTCCTGAACACAGAAATCCATCACAGCATGAATTAAAAACAGAGTGTGACCCACCTGAGGCAGCTCCTTGTGAGTACAGTGTACTCCTCCAATTGGAATGATGTTGGGCATCAAGGGTCTAGGATAGTCTAAAACAAATTCTAACCTCAGGAGCCAAACAGAGCCCTTCCGTAAGAGATCCAGCACAGTCACCTCTTGCTGCAGGAACTCTGAAGCCAGTTTTGTGTATGGTTCAAAGGCAACATCACACAGAAAAAGATCTGGGATATCATGGAGCAGGTTCTGCACCCGCTGGAGAAAAGTCATGCGGTCTGTAAATTGTGTAAATCCCCTGGGGACATAGGAAGGGGGCTTGGGACACTGAGTGGCAGCAAAATCCAAACCACACGGGACTCCTCGTAGGAAATACACGGAAGGAAGTGAAAGATGCTCTGCCAGGATCAACCCACAAGGTACGACAGGGTCTGTAAGGAGGGCATCGAACTTGCTCTCCTCAAGGTACCTCATGAGCTCCTTGTTTTGCAGGAGATGTTGACAGCAGGCAGCTGACATATCACCGAGTTTTTTCATACTTTCGTAAATTTTAAGAAATCTTTCCAGAAAAGACCCTTCTTCAAATGAAGTGTGTAAAAAACACCTTGAAATCTTTCTCCATCTCTTCCTGTGTGTAAGGAGCCGGGTACATTTTCATCACAAAGTTCTGAGATGGTTTGATGTGCATGGAGACTTCAGGTGCCACCACCACCACCTCGTGTCCCTTCTGCTGGAGTATGTCCACCACTTCCCGCATGCTGAGCCAGTGGCTCCCATCCACTGGCACCACCAGGAGCTTCCCAGCAGCAGCCAGACCCAGCAGGGACAGGAGCAGAACCACAACTCGTGGAGAAGCACTGAGCCCCGGGGCCATTCCTGCAGGGATCAGGTGAGTGCCTCCAAGCAAGGAAACCCACGGCACCACCGGAGCACCAGCGCCTGCTCCGCGATATCAAGCAATCTGTGCCACATCTCACCTGTGGATCATTATTTAATGTGCTGCATGGTAAATGTGTAATCCCTGATATGATAAAAGGCTGCAGAACAAGCATGGGACTCCTGCCAAGTCCATAGAATCACCAGGTAACTCCCCTCTATCAGAGGATCAGTCCAGAGTGCCCTAAAAAGGAGGCAGATGTGGCTCTGGGACTGCACTTTGGATTCCTTCCCTCTGACTGGACCTTCTGCACGTGCAGGAGATGACACATGCACGTCACCATTCAGACCAGCAGAGACTTCTCCTTTCCCCCAGGCAAGGCCTTTCCCCTCTCCCTCTCCCTTGGAAAACTCAAATCCAGCAGACCCAGACCCCACAGCAGCTGTGGGACAGCTCTTTAAGACAGTTGTCTAAGACGACAGAAGAGATGGAAGGATGATGCCTTCCTGAGGTTTCTGAGCAGAGATTTACAAACACTCATTGAGGGGGACTTTCCACAGAACAATTCAGGGCCTAATTCTGGCTTCGCTTTCGTCACTGATGAAGCACGGGTGGTGTCCAGCAGTACTGGAGTTGTGGGAACGCTCAGGTGGCCAATGCCAATGCGCTTGGGGATGTCTGTCAGATGTCACAGCCACCTCCTCACTTGGAGATCGGTGGAATAGCCACATATTGGGCTTCATGATCCCACCCTGCACCACACCAATCCTAAGGAACAGGACTGAAGAGAAAGCCAGGGCAGCAAAAGAACTCACACAACTCTCCAGGCTCACACCTGAAGCAGCACAGGAGGCTCTCCAGGAGGAACACTGCACAGGGCTCCTGCCAGCATGGGAGGGACCCAAAACCTGGCAGCATCACCAAGGCTGCAGCCAAACCCTCAGTGCCAGTCAAGCTGTGCTGGATGTCTCAAACCAGACCTGCTCCAGGCAGCAGGGCTGGGACTTGGAACCTGCAAAGTGTTTCTCAGATTTTCAGGGACATCTCATTGGAACTGCTCATTACACCAATCCAAAACTTTGCCCTACTCTCCAAAAAATCTGATGATCCCTTGGCTGGTGGAATCAACGTCCCATCACAGACCCTCACTAGAAGACCCTGGTGCTTCCCTTCAGCTGAGCAGCCTTTAAAAGCCAGAAGGAAGAGCTGCCTACACAAGAAGGGGAAAGTCAGGAAGAAAGAGAGAGAACAACAGTTCCTTTCATGATGATTCACCTCACACACCCAAAACAGGAACACAGTTCCTATCACAACACAGAATTCCACCCTCCTGAACACAGAAATCCATCACAGCATGAATTAAAAACAGAGTGTGACCCACCTGAGGCAGCTCCTTGTGAGTACAGTGTACTCCTCCAATTGGAATGATGTTGGGCATCAGGGGTCTAGGATAGTCTAACACAAATTCTAACCTCAGGAGCCAAACAGAGCCCTTCCGTAAGAGATCCAGCACAGTCACCTCTCGCTGCAGGAACTCTGAAGCCAGTTTTGAGAATGGCTCAAAGGCAAAATCACAGAGAAAAAGGTTTTGGGTGTCATAGAGCAGGTTCTGCACCCGCTGGAGAAAAGTCATGCGGTCTGTAAGTTGTGTAAATCCCCTGGGGACATAGGAAGGAGGATTCGGACACTGAGTGGCAGCAAAATCCAAACCACACGGGACTCCTCGTAGGAAATACACGGAAGGAAGTGAAAGATGCTCTGCCAGGATCAACCCACAAGGTATTACAGGGTCTGTAAGGAGGGCATCGAACTTGCTCTCCTCAAGGTACCTCATGAGCTCCTTGTTTTGCAGGAGATGTTGACAGCAGGCAGCTGACATATCACCGAGTTTTTTCATACTTTCGTAAATTTTAAGAAATCTTTCCAGAAAAGACCCTTCTTCAAATGAAGTGTGTAAAAACACCTTGAAATCTTTCTCCATCTCTTCCTGTGTGTAAGGAGCCGGGTACATTTTCATCACAAAGTTCTGAGATGGTTTGATGTGCATGGAGACTTCAGGTGCCACCACCACCACCTCGTGTCCCTTCTGCCCAAGGATGTCCACCACTTCCCTCATGCTGAGCCAGTGGCTCCCATCCACCGGCACCACCAGGAGCTTCCCAGCAGCAGCCAGACCAAGCAGGGACAGGAGCAGAACCACAACTGGTGAAGAAGCACTGAGCCCCGGGGCCATTCCTGTAGGGATCAGGTGAGTGCCTCCAAGCAAGGAAACCCACAGCACCACTGGAGCACCAGCGCCTGCTCCACGATATCAAGCAATCTGTGCCACATCTCACCTGTGGATCATTATTTAATGTGCTGCATGGTAAATGTGTAATCCCTGATATGATAAAAGGCTGCAGAACAAGCATGGGACTCCTGCCAAGTCCATAGAATCACCAGGTAACTCCCCTCTATCAGAGGATCAGTCCAGAGTGCCCTAAAAAGGAGGCAGATGTGCTCTGGGACTGCATTTGGATTCCTTCCCTCTGACTGGACCTTCTGCACGTGCAGGAGATGACACATGCACGTCACCATTCAGACCAGCAGAGACTTCTCCTTTCCCCCAGGCAAGGCCTTTCCCCTCTCCCTCTCCCTTGGAAAACTCAAATCCAGCAGACCCAGACCCCACAGCAGCTGTGGGACAGCTCTTTAAGACAGTTGTCTGAGAAGACAGAAGAGATGGAAGGATGATGCCAGGTTTCTGAGCAGAGATTTACAAACACTCATTGAGGGGGACTTTCCACAGAACAATTCAGGGCCTAATTCTGGCTTCGCTTTCGTCACTGATGAAGCACGGGTGGTGTCCAGCAGTACTGGAGTTGTGGGAACGCTCAGGTGGCCAATGCCAATGCGCTTGGGGATGTCTGTCAGATGTCACAGCCACCTCCTCACTTGGAGATCGGTG
Organism: Lycocorax pyrrhopterus obiensis; assembly: GCA_014706295.1. Lineage (NCBI taxonomy): Eukaryota > Metazoa > Chordata > Aves > Passeriformes > Paradisaeidae > Lycocorax > Lycocorax pyrrhopterus. The sequence continues at coordinate 836,203 of JACSVZ010000009.1, forward strand.
GAATAGCCACATATTGGGCTTCATGATCCCACCCTGCACCACACCAATCCTAAGGAACAGGACTGAAGAGAAAGCCAGGGCAGCAAAAGAACTCACACAACTCTCCAGGCTCACACCTGAAGCAGCACAGGAGGCTCTCCAGGAGGAACACTGCACAGGGCTCCTGCCAGCATGGGAGGGACCCAAAACCTGGCAGCATCACCAAGGCTGCAGCCAAACCCTCAGTGCCAGTCAAGCTGTGCTGGATGTCTCAAACCAGACCTGCTCCAGGCAGCAGGGCTGGGACTTGGAACCTGCAAAGTGTTTCTAAGATTTTCGGGGACATCTCATTGGAACTGCTCATTACACCAATCTAAAACTTTGCCCTACTCTCCAAAAAATCTGATGATCCCTTGGCTGGTGGAATCAACGTCCCATCACAGACCCTCACTAGAAGACCCTGGTGCTTCCCTTCAGCTGAGCAGCCTTTAAAAGCCAGAAGGAAGAGCTGCCTACACAAGAAGGGGAAAGTCAGGAAGAAAGAGAGAGAACAACAGTTCCTTTCATGATGATTCACCTCACACACCCAAAACAGGAACACAGTTCCTATCACAACACAGAATTCCACCCTCCTGAACACAGAAATCCATCACAGCATGAATTAAAAACAGAGTGTGACCCACCTGAGGCAGCTCCTTGTGAGTACAGTGTACTCCTCCAATTGGAATGATGTTGGGCATCAGGGGTCTAGGATAGTCTAACACAAATTCTAACCTCAGGAGCCAAACAGAGCCCTTCCGTAAGAGATCCAGCACAGTCACCTCTCGCTGCAGGAACTCTGAAGCCAGTTTTGTGTACGGATCAAAGGCAACATCACACAGAAAAAGGTTTTGGGTGTCATAGACCAGATTCTTCACCCGCTGGAGAAAAGTCATGCGGTCTGTAAGTTGTGTAAATCCCCTGGGGACATAGGAAGGAGGATTCGGACACTGAGTGGCAGCAAAATCCAAACCACACGGGACTCCTCGTAGGAAATACACGGAAGGAAGTGAAAGATGCTCTGCCAGGATCAACCCACAAGGTATTACAGGGTCTGTAAGGAGGGCATCGAACTTGCTCTCCTCAAGGTACCTCATGAGCTCCTTGTTTTGCAGGAGCGACTCACAGCTGGCGATTGACAAATTACCGAATCTTTTCATATGTTCGTACACGTTAAGAAATCTTTGCAGAAAAGATCCTTCTTCTAAGAAAGACTGTAAAAACGCATTGAATTTTTTCTCCATCTCTTCCTGAGTGAAGGGGACTGAGTACATTTTCATCATAAAGTTCTGAGATGGTTTGATGTGCAAAGAGACTTCAGGTGCCACCACCACCACCTCGTGTCCCTTCTGCTGGAGTATGTCCACCACTTCCCGCATGCTGAGCCAGTGGCTCCCATCCACCGGCACCACCAGGAGCTTCCCAGCAGCAGCCAGACCAGCAGGGACAGGAGCAGAACCACAACTGGTGGAGAAGCACTGAGCCCCGGGGCCATTCCTGCAGGGATCAGGTGAGTGCCTCCAAGGAAGGAACCCACGGCACCACCGGAGCACCAGCGCCTGCTCTGCGATATGAAGCAATCTGTGCCACAGCCCAGCTGTGAATCATTATTTAATGTGCTGCATGGTAAATGTGTAATCCCTGATATGATAAAAGGCTGCAGAACAAGCATGGGACTCCTGCCAAGTCCATAGAATCACCAGGTAACTCCTCTCTATCAGAGGATCAGTCCAGCGTGCCCTAAAAAGGAGGCAGACGTGGCTCTGGGACTGCACTTTGGATTCCTTCCCTCTGACTGGACCTTCTGCACGTGCAGGAGATGACACATGCATGTCACCATTCAGACCAGCAGAGACTTCTCCTTTCCCCCAGGCAAGGCCTTTCCCCTCTCCCTCTCCCTCTCCCTTGGAAAACTCAAATCCAGCAGACCCAGACCCCACAGCAGCTGTGGGACAGCTCTTTAAGACAGTTGTCTGAGAAGACAGAAGAGATGGAAGGATGATGCCTTCCTGAGGTTTCTGAGCAGAGATTTACAAACACTCATTGAGGGGGACTTTCCACAGAACAATTCAGGGCCTAATTCTGGCTTCGTTTTGTCACTGACAAAGCACGGGTGGTGTCCAGCAGTGGTGGAGTTGTGGGAATGCTCAGGTGGCCAATGCCAGAGTGCTTGGGGATGTCTGTCAGATGTCACAGCCACCTCTGTACTTGGAAATATGAGGAATTGCCACACCAGCCTTGGGATCCCACCCTGCACCACACCAATCCTAAGGAACAGGAGTGAAGAGAAAACCATGGCAACAAAAGAAATCATACAGCTCTCCAGCCTCTCCCTCAGAGCAGCACAGGAGGTTCTCCAAGAGGAACTCTGCACATGGCTCTTGTCAGCGTCCCCAGGACCCCAAGCACACAGCACATGGGAGTGGTTTGGTATCATCACCAAGGCTGCAGCCAAACCCTCAGTGCCAGTCAAGCTGTGCTGGATGTCTCAAACCAGACCTGCTCCAGGCATCAGGGCTGGGATTTGGAGCCAGCAAAGTGTTTTTAAGATTTTCAGGGACATCTCATTGGAACTGCTCATTACACCAATCCAAAACTTTGTCTTCCTGTCCACGAATTCAGACAATCCCTTTTGCGGGTAGAATCAATGTCCCATCACAGACCCTCACCACAAGACCCTGGTGTTTCCCATCAACTGAGCACCCTTTAAAAGCCAGAAGGAAGAGCTGCCTACACAGGAAGGGGCAAGTCAGGAAGCAAGAGAGAGAACAACAGTTCCTTTCATGAGGATTTACCTCACGCACCTGAAAAGGGAACTCAATTCCTATCACAACACAGAATTCCACCCTCCTGAACACAGAAATCCATCACAGCATGAATTAAAAACAGAGTGTGACCCACCTGAGGCAACTCCTTGTGAGCACAGTGTACTCCTCCAATTGGAATGATGTTGGGCATCAAAGGCCTTGGGTACTCTAAAACAAATTCTAACCTCGGGAGCCAAACAGAGCCCTTCCGTAAGAGATCCTGCACAGTCACCTCTCACTTGAGGAACTCCGAAGCCAGTTTTGAATAGGGTTGAATGGCAAAGTCACAAGGAAACCAGTTGGGATGTCAAAGAGCAGGTTCTGCACCCGCTGGAGAAAAGTCATGCGGTCTGTAAGTTGTGTAAATCCCCTGGGGACATAGGAAGGGGGCTTGGGACACTGAGTGGCAGCAAAATCCAAACCACAGGGGGGGTCCTCTTAAGAAATACACGGCAGGAGGTGAAAGATGCTCTGCCAAGATTGCCCCACAGGGTATGAAAGGGTCTGTAAGGAGGGCATCGAACTTGCTCTCCTCAAGGTACCTGATGAGCTCCTTGTTTTGCAGCAGCTGCTCACAGGTGATGACCCAACAGTCAGTGAGGTTTTTCATACCCTTGTATGCTTTAAAAATTTTTTTTAAAATCCATCCTTCTTCAAATGATGCATGAAAAAATGCCTGGAATGCTTTCTCCAACTCCTCCTGTGTGTAGGGGACCGAGAACATTTTCATCACGAAGTTCTGAGATGGTTTGATGTGCAAAGAGACTTCAGGTGCCACCACCACCCACTTCGTGTCCCTTCTGCTGGAGTATGTCCACCACTTCCCTCATGCTGAGCCAGTGGCTCCCATCCACCGGCACCACCAGGAGCTTCCCAGCAGCAGCCAGACCCAGCAGGGACAGGAGCAGAACCACAACTCGTGGAGAAGCACTGAGCCCCAGGGCCATTCCTACAGGGATCAGATGAGGGCCTCCAAGGAAGGAAACCCACAGCAGCAGCAGTGCCTGCTTGCACTTTCAAGCAATCTGTGCCACAGCCCAGCTGTGAATCATTATTTAATGTGCTGGGTGGTTAATGTGTAATCCTGATATAATAAAAGGCTGCAGAACAAGCATGGGACTCCTGCCAAGTCCATAGGCAGTGTGTGTAGAATCACCAGGTAACTCCACCTGTCTCTATCAGAGGAACACTAAAGAGTACCCCAGGAAGGAGGCAGGGTTGGGCCTGGGACTGCACTTTGGACTCCTTCCCTCTGGCTGGACCTTCTGCGATGTGTCACATGCACATCACCATTCAGACCATGAGACATTCTCCTTTCCCCCAGGCAAGGACTACCCCCTCTCCCTCTCCCTTGGAAACTCATCTCTTGGAGACCCAGACCCCGTGGCAGCTGTGGGACAGCTCTTTAAGACAGTTTCTAGACTGAGAAGACAGAAGAGATGAAGGATGATGCCAGGTTTCTGAGCGGGGGTTTATTGAGCACTCTTTGAGGGGGGACTTTCCACGAACAATTCAGGGCCTAATTCTGGCTTCGTTTTGTCACTGACGAAGCACCAGTGGTGTCCACCAGTGCTGGAGTTGTGGAATGCCTCAGGTGGCAAATCCCAGTGTACAGGAGGGTGTCTGTCAGATGTCACAGCCACCTCTGTACTTGGAGTTGGGTGGAATTGCCACACATTGGACTTTGTGATCCCACCCTGCAGCACACAACTCCTAAGGAACAGGACTGAAGAGAAAGCCAGAGCACCAAAAGAACTCACCAGCCTCTCCCCCAGAGAAGAACAGGAGGTTCTCCATGAGGAACTGTGCATGTGGCTCTTGTCAGCATCCCCAGGAACCCAAGCATACGGCACATGGGAGTGGTTGGTATCATGCACAAGGCTGCACCCAAACCCTCAGTGCCAGTCAAGCTGTGCTGGATGTCTCAAACCAGACCCTGCTCCAGGCACCAGGGCTGGGATTTGGAGCCAGCAAAGCGTTATTAAGCTTTTCCGGGACTTCCCATGGGAGCTGCGCATTAAAGGAACTCAACACCTTGTCCTAATATCCAAAAATTCTGATGATCCCTTGGCTGGTGGAATCAACATCCCAACGAAGACCTACACAAGAGGACCCTGGTGCTACCCTTCAGCTGAGCACCCTTTAAAAGCCGGAAGGAACAGCTGCCTACACAGGAAGGGGAAGTCAGGAAGAAAGAGAGAGAACAACAGTTCCTTTCCTGAATATTCACCTCACGCACCTGAAAAGGGAACTCGATTCCTATCACAACACGGAATTCCACCCTCCTGAATACAGAATCCATCAGAGTGCAAATTAAAAACAGACTCACCTGAGGCAGCTCCTTGTGAGCACAGTTTACTCCTCCAATTGGAATGATGTTGGGCATCAAGGGTCTAGGATAGTCTAAAACAAATTCTAACCTCAGGAGCCAAACAGAGCCCTTCCGTAAGAGATCCAGCACAGTCACCTCTCGCTGCAGGAACTCTGAAGCCCAGTTTTGAGTAGGATTGAAAGGCAAAGTCACAAAGGAAACCATTTGGGATGTCAAAGAGCAGATTCTTCACCCGCTGGAGAAAGCTCATGCGGTCTGCAAGTTGTGTAAATCCCCTGGGGACATAGGAAGGGGGATTGGGACACTGAGTGGCTTCAAAATCTAAACCACACGGGACTCCTCGTAGGAAATACACGGAAGGAAGTGAAAGATGCTCTGCCAGGATCAACCCACAAGGTATTACAGGGTCTGTAAGGAGGGCATCGAACTTGCTCTCCTCAAGGTATCTGATGAGCTCTTTGTTTTGCAGGAGATGTCCACAGCTGGTGACCCCAAAGTTAGTGATTCTTTTCATACCTTCAAATACTTTAAAAACTCTTTCAAAAAATGATCCTTCTTCAAGTGCAACATGAAGAAATGCCTGAAATTCTTTCTCCATCTCTTCCTCTGTGTAGGGGACCGAGTACATTTTCAATCCACGAAGTTCTGAGATGGTTTGATGTGCATGGAGACTTCAGGTGCCACCACCACCACCTCGTGTCCCTTCTGCTGGAGCATGTCCACCACTTCCCTCATGCTGAGCCAGTGGCTCCCGTCCACTGGCACCACCAGGAGCTTCCCAGCAGCAGCCAGACCCAGCAGGGACAGGAGCAGAACCACAACTCGTGGAGAAGCACTGAGTCCCGGGACCATTGCTGCAGGGATCAGGTGAGTGCCTCCAAGCAAGGGAACCCCTGGCAGGACTGAAGCACCTGTGCCCTCTTGGCACTTTTAAGCAATCTGTGCCACATCTCACCTGTGGATCATTATTTAATGTGCTGGATGGTAAATGTGTAATCCCTGATATGATAAAAGGCTGCAGAACAAGCATGGAATTCCTGCCAAGTCCATAGAATCACCAGGTAACTCCCCTCTATCAGAGGATCAGTCCAGAGTGCTCTAAAAAGGAGGCAGAGGTTGCTCTGGGACTGCACTTTGGATTCCTTCCCTCTGACTTGGACCTTCTGCACGTGCAGGAGATGACCATGCACGTCACCATTCAGACCAGCATTCTCCTTTCCCCCAGGCAAGGCCTTTCCCTCTCCCTCTCCCTTGGAAAACTCAAATCCAGGAGACCCAGACCCCACAGCAGCTGTGGGACAGATCTTTAAGACAGTTGTCTAAGACGACAGAAGAGATGGAAGGATGATTGCCTTCCTGAGGTTTCTGAGTGGAGGTTTATGAGCACTCTTTGAGGGGGACTTTCCACAGAACAATTCAGGGCCTAATTCTGGCTTCGCTTTCGTCACTGATGAAGCACGGGTGGCGTCCAGCAGTGGTGGAGTTGTGGGAATGCTCAGGTGGCCAATGCCAATGTGCTTGGGGATGTCTGGTCAGATGTCACAGCCACCTCCTCACTTGGAGATCGGTGGAATAGCCACATATTGGGCTTCATGATCCCACCCTGCACCACACCAATCCTAAGGAACAGGAGTGAAGAGAAAACCATGGCAGCAAAAGAACTCACACAACTCTCCAGGCTCACACCTGAAGCAGCACAGGAGGCTCACCAGGAGGAACACTGCACAGGGCTCCTGCCAGCATGGGAGGGACCCAAAACCTGGCAGCATCACCAAGGCTGCAGCCAAACCCTCAGTGCCAGTCAAGCTGTGCTGAATGTGTCAAATCAGACCTGCTCTGGGCAGGAGCTGGTCACATTGGCTGGTGGAATCAACATCCTACCCACAGACCTTCACCAGACGACCCCTCGCGATTTCCTTCAACTGAGCACCCTTTAAAAGCCAGAAGGAAGAGCTGCTACAACGAGGTGGAAAGTCAGGAAGCAAGTGAGAGAAAAACAGTTCTCTCATGAGGATTCACTTCACTCACTAAAACGGGAACTCGATTTCTATCACATCAAAAAATTCCACCCTCCTGAACACAGAAATCCATCAGAGTGCAAATTAAAACAGACCCACCTGAGCAGCTCCTTGTGGCACAGTTTATTCCTCCGATTGGAATTGATGTTGGGCATCAAAGGCTTTGGATTACTCTACGACAAATCTGACCTCAGGAGCCACACTGAAGCCTGGCGTAAGAGATCCTGCACAGTCACCTCCCGCTGCAGGAACTCCGAAGCCAATTTTGAGTAGGGTTCAAAGGCAAAATCACAGAGAAAAAGATCTGGGATATCATGGAGCAGATTCTTCACCCGCTGGAGAAAAGTCATGCGGTCTGTAAATTGTGTAAATCCCCTGGGGACATAGGAAGGGGCTTGGGACACTGAGTGGCATCAAAACCCAAACCACAGGGATTCCTCGTAAGAAATACACGGAAGGAAGTGAAAGACGCTGCGCCAGGACTGCCCCACAGGGTACGACAGGGTCTGTAAGGAGGGCATCGAACTTGCTCTCCTCAAGGTATCTGATGAGCTCTTTGTTTTGCAGGAGATGTCCACAGCTGGTGACCCCAAAGTCAGTGATTCTTTTAATACCTTTGTACGCTTTAACAAATCTTTCCAGAAAAGATCCTTGTTCAAACGAAAAATGAAAAAACGCCTGGAATTCTTTCTTCAAGTCTTCCTTTGTGTACGGGACCGAGTACATTTTCATCACAAAGTTCTGAGATGGTTTGATGTGCATGGAGACTTCAGGTGCCACCACCACCACCTCGTGTCCCTTCTGCCCGAGGATGTCCACCACTTCCCTCATGCTGAGCCAGTGGCTCCCGTCCAC